>CM044435.1:121461803-121475101 GCA_024363595.1 Xenopus borealis | reverse complement strand
GAGTGTCAAAGAGGGTGTAATAGAATAGGACAATGCCACATACAGGTCTTATTTAAGCTACTGGTAGTACGAGGACAAATAACACATTGGTGGGAGCCCTCCTCTCCCAACAAATGTTTGGCAGCACTACACTTACACTACTTAACACACACACACTTGTAATGCTAACATAAACTCTGACTAAATGGAATTTCCAGATTTCCTTTCATAATCAATACTTTATTTACAGGGAGGAGGTCCCTGCCCTGTAGAGCTTACAATCTAATAATAATAATAATGTTAAACTATCTATGCAATATCAAGTGTACATTTGGGAGGACTGAGAAAATATTAACTCTCAGGCTCAGGGGGAGGGATAAGGCCGTACTATTGTTAATGGAGGGTTTAGGTAGACTGTGGGCTATAATTGTACCCTAGTCATGTACAGCCCACTTGCAGCCCCTTACAGAGCAAGCCATATACCGGATGGAAAAAATCAATAAGGACAATGTCACAGACAATAAATTCCTAAAGGCAAGAATGGATGATCCATATTGGAACTAGAGTAGAATGACAATAAGTGATGGATTGGCATGTAGAGAAGAAGTGAGGTGCTGAGGGTGGCATTCTACTATAGCAAAAGACTATGACTGGATAGCTATTACAGGGTGGGCAGTGCCAAGCATCATAACGGGACAGTACTACCTATAAAAATGGTAGAAAGTTAAAGGGGCACACTCACATTTTTGAATCCTCTATACAAGGACTGTAGTTCTTTCTTAGTGAACTTGGTGACAGCCTGAAGTTGTTCCAGCCCCTCCGGCTGGTGTCGTACTGTGGATAGTTCCATGTCGCTGTCACTGCTATCTGCTAGAAAGGAAAATAGAGTCACACTCAGCCTAGAATACCCAAAAACACCAAGTCTCCAATTTATGTTTGTAAGGTCTCAGTATAACCTGTATTGTTAATGGCTTAACCACTCCATGACCTTACATGACTCTGGCTTCTCACAGCTCCTCTGATAGCTTCATATAGTCTGTGCTATATAAAGATGGCTTTGAGTCAATAACTCCTTCCATCCACATTGTCAGGAGGATTTACCTTGTGCCGGGTCACATGGACTAAGGACAAGGCCACAAACTTCATGCAGGTGTTGCTGAATGTACTTTTAAAGAAAATGTGGGCCTCCAAGATGTAATCTTTTTTTAAGGAAGATGACAATTGGATGACAAGAGGAAGCCCTTTTGCATTCCAATGAACACATAGATAATATGCAAACATTCCTGTCTTAAGTGCACATTGTTATGACTTAATGCCCTTCCATGACTTGTAAATCCCCTAACTCTTTGTTTCTTTCCTAGAAGATATTTTGATATGCAAGATTTGATTTATAGCTGTCATATGTATATTAGATAATGGGGAAATGTACCTAATGGGCAGTTTGACTCTATTATACATGAATTATGTAACTTTTCAGGATATTGTCTACATGGCCTTTTGCACAGATACATTATTATTACTACTGCTTATATTGCACAATTACTGCAACCATAGAAGTCATTCTTGCTTCTACTTCTTGCTGCCGTTTTAATAACCAGCATACTGACCCATGCTCCAGTCTGATTAGGGCAGTTTCTCTGTTTTCTCAAGTTCACTCCAATTGTATCATAATTATATCAGGATCTGAGTTCCCAAATAATTTGGAAAGGGGTATCTACACATGTGGTTATGCAGTTTGACTGAACTGGATGAAATATTGGTGCAGTGGCCTTCACAGTTTTGCACATTTACCTTTAGGCAGCGATGTAACTAGATATTACTGGGCCCCACATCAAATTACTTTTCAGGCCCCCAAAATGTCTAGAAGTTGACCTGTTTTACCAATATTTATTGAAATGGTATATAAATTAGAGCCTCGTGGGCCCCTATACCTCTTGGGCCCCCCTGTTGCTGCAGAGTCTGCTTCCTCTGTAGTTACAGCCATGCCTTTAGGTATGCTACCCGCTCATACTAATTCCACCCCGTCAAAATTCCTTGATGCAAGTTTTGGCCAAGGGGAGGAGTTGGGAGTTTTTAGCTATAGCTATACCCCTAGTACCCTAGCTATATGCTCTACTTTGGGTTGCCAACTTTCCTCCCAAATAAATTTGGGCAGGTAGACAGGAATGTGATCTAGTGGGATGTGGAGCAGTGATGTAACAGGCGGGACATGACTTAGAGGGGTGGGATGTGGTGTTGGGGCTATGACGTGGCTATTGCCAATTGGCCACAATTTCAGTGAATCCTGTCCGGTTTTCCTAGTTTGGAAAACCAGGCAGACAGTTTGACCCAGACAACCCTTAAAAACAAATGGTTGTCTGGGTCAAAACAGGTTAAGGGTTGATAGCTCCCTATCAGCTTGAGAACCTACTTCAAAGCAGATGAAAGCTACAAGAAATCAATGAGTGTTTGACACCCAAAGCTTGGAGGGAGGCATTCTACTTATGGAAAGTCTCTGCTAACCCTCCCACAACTGCCCCCTCCCTAGCAACGTACTGTAAATATCACCAAGCGCAGCAGGGTCTACGTGTCTTATTTTGCACAGCTGCAAAAACTCCACACCACGTTAAGAGACTAAGGCTCAGGCCAGACGGGAAGACTAGGGGAGATTAGTCGCCTGGCGACTAATCGCCTCTTCTTTGGGGCGACTGATCTCCCCGAACTGCTTCCCCCTGCCTTCCAGCGGCTTTAATGAATAATCACCTGTGCCTATTCACACACGGCGCTGGCTTTTCCGAAGTCGCTCTAAGTTGCCTCCTTAGGCAATTTTCGAGCGATTTCGGGAAAGTGCGGTGCTGCATTTGAATAGGCGCAGGCGATTATTCATTTAAGCCGCTGGAAGGCAGGGGGAAGCAGTTCGAGGAGATTAGTCGCCAGGCGACGAATCTCCCAGAATCTTCCCGTCTGGCCTGAGCCTTAAGGCCCCGATCATATTGCCTATAAAAACCACATACAGAAGCACTACTTCATTCTAGTCTACAGTGGACCGAAAGACTTTCTTATATTCAAATAGTTCTATCAAAATATAACTTTCTTTAATATCTTACGCATTATTATTCCTAACCAAATCAATAAATTCCTTATTTTTCCCCATTGCCTTACTTTTATATTCTTTTTGCTGCTGTTTGTTAATTATAGATGTAAAAAAGTTTAGAATTAAAAAGAATAAAATAGAATAAATAGAATTATATTCTTAGTTTTTCTAAAAGGACACAGAATACTTAGGGAATGGATGCCACAAATACAGAAAATATGCTATAGTAATTATTGTACCATTATCTAGTAAACTTGCCACTTCTCACCTTATACTCTTAGGCTCCCAACATTTGGTAGGGAACATTGGCAGGGTTTTCAACAATATTTCCCCATGACCAAACTTGGTCCTCAGAGTTAAAGCCAGGCTTCACCCATCATAATATATCATAACCAAAAATACAGTTTACATTACTGCCCTGCCAGCAGGATAAGTACACCAGTACATGCTGCAGTACAATATAAATTTGCCTGAATGCTTATTTTAGACGAGAAGAACGGGAGAATAGCATTTCTATAAAAAGAAGCAACTGCAGCCACAAATTGAGAGCAAGAAATCTCCCCCTAATTTTTCTGCCTACTTATGAAATCTAATTGTTCATTGGTTGCTATGTGTTGTAGCTATGTGTACCAACTCTTCTTGCTGTGCATTAACTTAGCTGTTGACTTTTATCACTTGTCAAAAAAAGTTATATGTCATTTATGGATTATGGAATGCTAGAGACATGGCATGACGTGTAAACATTACTGAACCCTTATAAAAGTGGCAACTCTGAGAAACTTCAGTGTGAATTTTGTATATTTCAAAAGTGACGATCACTCAAATGAATGCCCACCCATAAATTTTGGTGGGATTGTGGTGGGGTTTCTTTAGCTTTCCATGGTCTTCCTACCTGCCGAGTGTTCCTAGTTATGTGTAGGACCAGAAGTAGCCAGCCATGCTTTGATGCCCACAAACATGAAGTGTTCAGAGCAGATGAACCTGAATTTTAGATTATTGTAGGGACTTTAGCACGTTCTTCAGATTTAGGCCCAGGGATCTACTTGTAATGATAAAGAACATAGGCCCTTAAATGAATGCATGTGTCAAACAAAGCAGAATGCATCAATTCAGAGGCCTCAGTAATCCCATGGACATGTTTTTATCCCGTTAAACAACCATGATAGCCCCAATGCCCCATCTACTTCCGAAATTTGGAATCTCTCCTGATATTCCAGCGCTCACTGCAGCGTATCATCTTTCAGCATGCACTCCCCCACTCCCCAGGATCTCCACCTCACTGCGAAAATGCCATCCCTTTCCTAAAAATAAACTCTCCTACAGACAGGGAATAAGAATTTGCATCACACACAAGGGCCTAGATAGAGTTTCCTGAGAGAAGTGATGCATCGTCAAGGGAGGCAACATTAGAATGGGAAACCCTTTGGGTTTTAACTCCTTCCTCACTGAATACCATTTTCCCAGACCCGGGTCCAATAAGAAAAAGCATACCATGCATCATTTCCCTTTGGTATATACGCTGTTATGCTGTATAGTCTGCACCAAGCTGGGACAGAATAATTCATAGTCATCTCTCTGAGTTCTGTGTTTGCAGCACTGGGATCAAATGTACAGTAATATCATCCTTAAATGTACTTTAATATCATTAGCGTATTATTTATCAGTACCGAGATATGAAATTAGAATTGGCCTTGATATAGTTTCTCAAACTCTAAGTGACAGAGTGGAAACTTGCAGGGTTGGGAGGTCACCATATAAATTTGGAGGTTGGCAGCTTCAGAAGAATCTTGAGGGAATATCGATTTTCAGAATGTGTTGTAGTAGATTCATTGAACTGCATTTCGGCAGAGGAAGAATTGACGGGTGCAGAATTTTTGATTGGTTGATCCAGAAAATTGGACTGTACTGGAAACAACTAGACATGGAAAACCTGCAGGTTAAGCCACACAGATGGTGTAGAACGTGAGAGCTGAGCCTTGGTCACAGTTAATAGCCATAAACTTACCCACAATGGTTCCCTTTTCTCCTATTTTATTATACTTTTTTAAATATGAGGAATTATCCCTTGGTTGGGCCTATTTTGGGTTACATAGGCCTCTCTCAAGCCTTTCTAGAAGTAATGTGTCCAATATATATTATAAACCTTATCAAGTAATTATGCTTTTTGGATTATAGCACATTAATCTGACTAAATGAGATATAAACCCATACGATTGTTTAAGTCTACAGCTATAAATATGCCTTGGAAAAGGATATGATTGTTTGTTTAGCAGCTGATACAGCACAACCCTTGGCACACAGTGGGTTAAACCAAAGGGGGTTGTATCAGTTCAGCATCAGGCTGCAAACGTTCAATGTTACATAAAGATAAATGGTCAGTAGGTGTACGTGCCAGAGCAAGTCTAGAGGTCATACTGGCTGAAGTGTTAGTTACTTTTATTTGCTGTACAGTCAGACTCAATGCAGATGCAAACTGTGCCAGGCCCAATGAATATAGCATTTCCATGTCACAAAAGCTTGCAATCTATTGTGGAGAAGCCAGGCAATGATTTCAAACAAAATAATAATCTGAACTTTTGGGGGTTTTTTGGGGTGAGCTTTACAGCTGAATTAATTAGGCACCACCTCTGCATTGTCATAGTTAGATGACTAAGTTAAAAGTTTTGTAAGCACCACTAAGCTTGTCTCGAAGAACATTGAAACGTATGGCTCCTGTGCTAATTGTTCAGCATCAGCTGTAGTATAATTGGAAGTATGCTTCACCTTGCTAAAGGATGCTTCTACCCGATTTAATTGTACCCCTTCTGATATACTGGTTCACATTGATTTTTTACAGAATATTTATCTTCTTGATTTTGGAATCCCTAAACCCTGCAACCTGTGATCTGTGGTGGTGAATAAACTGTATAGGTGCTTTCATTTGGGGGATCTCTCCCTGGGGAGTGAAGTTAACAAGCAATATACAGTCAAGATTATAGGATGACCCTGATGGAGTATCAGGCTCCGGTTTATATACAGCATGCCGAGAGCAAATATTGACTAGTTAATCAGTAGCACTGATAAAGTTACAACCTTCACCTTCACAACTGCCCCCACCCTCATTAAGTAAACAAATTGCTAAACCAGATTATAGGGGTCAGCTGAAGAAGAAAGCAGAGATTACCTTCCATTGACATGGGTTCCAAGATTCCAAACTGCTTGAGCACAGCTACAAAGAGTACAATAACCACTGCAATTGCACATAGTTCCATGCCCTGGATTCCCATGGCAGGCCAGCTTTCCCCTGCAAGGGGTTCTGAGGTCTGGGCACACAAACCACCCTGGACGCCAGCTCTTCTTTTCCCAAGCCAAAGTCTTCAGAAAACTCAATCCCCTCTCCCCACCAATGACACCCACTTAAAAACAAAATCCTTGGAGAATAAAGGTTTAGGATGGATTCAGGGACCCCACCAGTGCCCAGGCCTCGTAGAAGATGCTTCAAGGCGTAATTCAAGAACTTGGCAAACTTCAGAGATGTTTTCTGGTTAATGCCATTGTGAAAGGAGACACTTTGGTCAATTGCGGCTAGCTCCTGAAGTGACCACAAATGGTCACTTCTGCTGGGTCACAGAGAGGCAATGAGGCATATCTATCTACGGTGTTGTGCAGTCCTTGGATGCCCGCCCAACATCCTCCCATTGGATGCTGAAAAACTATCTAGCTGTGTGCAACTTCACCCCCTTCAGCATCCCTCCCTCCCTCTCTTCTCCTGTGTGGGACAGGGAGGAGCGTTGGAGAAGTACCACTCTCTCCTTACATCAATTGATTTAGATAAAGGTTTCTATAGAGACAGTGGCAGAGCGATGGTCTTAAGGAAGAAAAAGACTTACCTCAGCAAGCCCGCGGTTTTGAAAAGTGAGCTGGAGGGATTTTCAACTGTACACGTGAAAGTAATGTATAGTACTTGGGTGATACAGGAGAAATAGAAGGAAACAAGGGAGGGAGGGATATAGGGAAGAGCAGGATAGCAGCTTTATATTATACAGTAAGGTCAAGGGAATACAGTACTGTAAGAGCACGTTATTAATTAAATCTACACTTCTTCTGTGTTTTCCTTAATCACATTTTAGTACAATTCCTTCATGAGATTCCAAAAGAAAACCCTAACTGCACAGTAACCCACGCCCACCAATTGGAGATTCCCTTTCATTATGTTACCTGCATTATATGGATAAAAGATTAGTCATGACAGGTTGCTGTCACTACACTGGGGCAAAGTCCGAGAACCATTTTTAACCATCTAAGGTTTGTCCTGTCCAGTTGGCACTCATAACTTATTTCTATTTCTCAAAGGAATGCTAGCAATTCACCCGACTTGCACCTGGAATTTGACATAGCATTTGATGTATCAGACACTCACACATTATATAGTCTTCCTCTGTAAAACTTCCTTCCAACAAGCAATAGTCACTTTCTCCATAATGCACCATTCCATATTGGCATTTAGCAGTCGCTTTGAGGAGCACCTAATTAGCCTCTCATGTAAGAAAAATAATGAACTTCTAAGTCCAATAAATAATATTTTTGAATGGCCATGGAAATAAACAAGTCATCATTTGGCCATGGAGATACAGAAATCATAATCTCACAAGATATCTGGCATGAGTTGCTGTGGTTGGGTACAGACTGCATGAATCACTGAGTATTACTTACTCTGTCTCACTTCAATATTTCTCACTCTTGCAGTCTATGTAGACTTCCAATTTCGAGGGCAATTTTAAGGCAGAGTGCATGGCATCAGACAGTTGGCCATAAAATCAATGTTCAGATATCTACAATTAACATCATTCCACCAATAACATTCAATAAGGGGGTAGAGCACCCCCAGAAAGAAGGCGATGATGAGCTAGGTGACCGTTAGGGGATAGTGAGACAGGGTCAATTAATATTGCAGTGCTAATAGGGCAGAGTGGATTGAAATGCAGCCAACCAGCATTCTGCTTACCACAAGGGCATTTATATGCCCCTGGAGACTCATTTCTTGACCTCTAGACAAACATAGGCAGAACTTTAGATATTTCACTTTGTTTGTACACCAAGTCAAATGGGTTTACATGGTTGTTGAGATGTGCCTTTCAATCAATTATTGCGGCCCCGTCCCAACTCTAATGCAGCCTGGGGCTCCCACCCTCCAATGATCTGCTAGTTTGGTCTAAAAAGACCATACTGGGCAACTTGATTGCCTTGAGTGTGACCATGAATTTTAGCTTTGATTGGTAATGTGCAAGACTTTCATTTGACTCTAATAGAAGTCTCTCCCTCTCACCATATCTCTCTCATATATCTAAATTCTCAGGGCAAGCTTTGGCCCTGCAGATGCTAATGAGCGTCTTCCTGATAAAGGGTGCCGGGCGGTGTAGTCAGAAAAACACCTAGTTCTGTATTGTATCTAGGGTTGCCTCCTGGCCGGTATTTTACCGGCCTGGCTGGTATTTTTGATGGTTGATCCCAATGTTATTAATATGAAAAAAATATATATATATAGGAAGGCCAGTATTTTTTTCAAGAAAAGGTGGCAACCCTAATTATTTCATTTTAGCTCCAACCTGTTCCGTATTGCAGAAAGTCCACACCATTGTAATTTTGCATTGAGTATAATGTTTCTAGTTCCAGCATTCCCCAATATTGTCACGGTCCACAGTTTGGGGATCATGCATTCCAGAGACCCAGCAGAAAATGTCTGCAGTCTGTTTTTAAACTTCGCTAACTGCATTTAAACTACAACTTCTAAAGGCTTTCAGGGATGAATAGGAGTTAGAGTTTACAAGTTAAACAGCTTCTAGAATGAACTAGAGATTGCATTCCAGAGACCCAGCAAAAAAATGTCTGCAGTCTTGTTTTAGTCTTGACTAACGGCATTTGAACTACAACTTCTAAAGGCTTTCAGGGAGTAATGGGAGTTGGAGTTTAACAAGTTAAACAGCTTCTAGAATGAGATAGAGATTGCCACCGCTTTGCTTCACCCTCGGCATTCTATACTAACACTCTATCTAATTGTCTTCCCTTTTGGCTCCAAGTCACTCTTATGGTGGATTTTTTCTTCCCCCACCCTCAGTCCGATTACATAGTTTGCTTACTCGGATTCTCTCTCTCAGCATTTCTGCCAGAGCTGTTATTTGAGCCCCAGAATGAGAGCACAGATAAAGCAGAGATTGATTCCCCTTTCTTTCACTGTAAAATATTAAAGATGTTTAAATGGATAAAAGCTCTAGACTGTGGAATCTATTCTGCATTATCCAAATAGGATCCCCGCTCCATTAAAAGAAAGACCTGAAGACTTAAATGCTGAGACAGAAAAAGAGTTTGTGGGGGAAACACACCTTCTTACACATTACACAGCATGAAAACATTCCGATTAATTATGTGGCGAGAGAGCTAATAGGCTGGAGTGAGACAGCCTGAAAAATGAGACAGACTGTAAGGGACGTAAATGGAAGAAGAGAGATTTAAAAGCAAATATTGTATGGCAAACCAATCAATGTAAGAAGAGTTGTAAAAGTCAGGGGTTTGTAAAGAGGTGGGAATGGCAAGGGGAAGAATATTTTTAGGGGAGACTTTGGGACAGAGGAAGAAACAAGACTATTAAAGAGAGTGTTAATGTGCTTTCTTCATGTTTATACACATCTCTTTAGTGCAGTCATGTGCCATCAATATCCAGTTTACATAAAAAATAAAATCTAAATTATTTTTGAGTTGATATGATCAGACTGGTGCCCACACTCCATGCACCTACTTTATGGCCATAGAAGTAGAGAACCTGAAGGACTTGCCCTGATTGATTGACCTGCTGCCACCTTGCCCTAACCCCACTCTCCCTACCTATAACTGCTTCTCTGTTAGACCCCACTCATTGTAGACTGCAGGGCATTTATCCCCAGTTTTCATCCCCAAGAGTCAGCTTTGAATATAAAAGGGAAACTACACAAGAAAGCCTATGAAACACTTGAGACAAAGACATTACGTATTCCTTGGATCTAAGGTGGGTTTCATTTCATATACTCATATATTCCTAGGACAGGTTTGGGGGGAGAAGATGGCTAGAGGGTTGGAGGAGATTATAAACTAGGAAGGAAAATGGGGGATGAAATTTGGAAAATGCTTTCTTTATACAACGTATGACTTTATGATGGACTTTTAAATGTTAATATATATGTAACCGATGGTGATGGGTTCAAAAGCAGTAGATGGAAATTGTAAGTTGAACTTCCCTTTAGAATATATTGAAGATTCAGTGGGAAGATACCGTGGCCTTAGATTAGCCAGCAGAATGTACCACAGATCAATGAGAATGGATGGAGAAAAGTGTTGGTGAATGAGTTACATGCTGACGCCCATTAATAAGGTTAGAGGTTTTTGTGTTAGGGTCTGTCATGGGTGGGATATCCTGGAAGAGAGAAATCAGAGGATGAAGGAGAGAGGCGAGAATCCTACACATTAAATTAAATCTTAGTACAGGTGTAGGCTTTGTTAAATGGAACATGTTAGACAGAAAGCTCCAAATTATGGGAAGTCCATCTCCCATTAACCAAATAATTCATATTTTTAATATTGTTTTCCTTTTTCTCTGTAATAATAAAACTTGTACTTGTTCACAGCTAAAATAGAATGAATCCTTGTTGGAGGCAAAACAATCCTATTGGGTTTAAAGGGCAAGTCAACCCCAAAATAAAAATTTGCCTAATAAAACAAAACATAATTCTAAGCAACTTTGCAATATGCATTCATTACATGTTCTATGGTTTTAAAGTTATTTGTATTGAAAGCTGTGTTTGTTCCTTTCTATTCTCTGTCCTGATGGGCAAGACTGTTGATACAATGTAATACAGCTGATTAACAGACCTGTCTTTTGCTGTGGAATCAAGACGTTCAAATAAGATTTATCTGTAAGCTCCAGCCCCCTTGCCAATTTTTCAAATTATCAAGGCATAGAAACTTTCCCTATATATGCCGCAAGATGGCTCACCCAAAAATAAAGGTGACTCGGGTGTGGATACCCAGGGTCCAGCACTTAAATCACAAATCTCTAACGGTCGTCAGTTAGATATCGAACTTGCTAAGTCCGGTCTCTGGCTCGGGTGCCGTCCCCCAAGCGCGTAGCTTAAGCGTAAAACCAATCAGAATAAACGCACGCACTCCTGCAACCAGCCTGTGAAGACAAAGTTGAACTTTATTACATCCGGTTAAAAGTCATATGTCCGGACGCGTTTCGTATCAAACGATACGTAGTCATAGGCACCATGATACGTATGCAGGCGTGCGTTTATTCTGATTGGAACCAAGACTTTTGCAACATTGTTTAAAAAGTAAATAACTTTAAAAGCACTGCCATTTTTTAAATTAAAGGGCACCTATTGCAAAAAAAAAACTTACCCTGAAGCAAAGGTGCGGCTGTTAGAACCCGCATTCCAGTTGGGGATAATAGTACTTTAAAAATAAAAAAAAAAAGCCTCCCACCAGCGCTAGCAAACTCCCACCGGGAGGGAGCTCCAAGTGCGAGCCGCCATGACAGTGGAAGCGCAGTGGCCGCTTTTCACTATGCACATGCACGTGACATTGCACGTGCATAATGAGCATGCGCTTCCACTGTCATGGCAACTCGCACCAGGAGCTCCCTCCCGGTGTGAGTTTGCTAGCACTGGCGGGGAGCATTTAATAAAAAAACTATTATCCCCAACCGGAATTCAGGCTCTATCAGCCCGCACCTTTGGTTGGGGGTAACTGTTTTGCAATAGGTGCCCTTTAACGTACAGTATATTGGAAAGTTTTCTTTTGTTTGGCAGATTTTTATTTTGGGGTTGACTTGCCCTTTATTTAATATTTAAAGAATTCTTTAGTAGACTTAAGGTATGGAGATCCAAATTACGGAAATATTTCTTATCTAGAAAAACCCAGATCCCGAGCATTCTGGATAACAGGTCAGATACCTGTACAGGTATAGCATCTATTATCCAACATACTTGGGACCTAGGGTCCAAGGGTCTATAGGACGCTTACAACTCTTTGTGCACTGGCAGTTGTATATACTAAGGGTTTATGAGCCTGACACCCCAGAATAATACTCAAATTAAAGGGGTTGTTCACCCCATTTTTTTATTATTATTTCTGTTTTTGAGTTATCTTGCTTTTTATACAGCAGCTCTCCAGTTTGCAATTTCAGAAATCTGGTTACTAGGGTCAGAATTACCCTAGCAACCACACACTGATTTGAACAAGACGAGAGAATATAAACATAAAGAAGAGTAATTCTGGAAAAAGTCAGAAAAAAAAGGTAAATCATTCATAAACTATAAAAAAGAAATCATGAAGACCACCTGATAAGTTGTGTAGAATTGGCCATTCTGTAACATACTAAAACTTAACTCATTAAAGACCTAAGTGCAAAAAGCTAAAAGCTCACACCCTTCCACTACAAGGAACTACAACTCCCTGCATTCTTAGCCAACTGCTACTAATTACAGTTCCCTGGGAATGATCCATGTAGTTTGGAAAATCTGCTGTTAAGAGTAATAAAGTAGGCTTCTCGCTTTCAGGCATTTGATATAGAACATGATTTTCTCGGCGGCATGGCTTTACAAGATTAGTTTTACACCTAATACTTATTTTAAACAGCAGGATGTCTACTCGGGGCAGAAGGAGAAAGGAGCGGATATGAAGCCGGAGGAGTGGGAAGGACAAACTGCCTGCTTTGCCATTTCAAACTCAGTATTTTAAGACAATTAGGGCTGTGAATTATTAAAGACAAAAGAGGACTGCCTGTAATAAAGAATGAGTAAGCAAGTGCCGTATGCTGTGGTAAGCAGGAACCCAATCAATACATTCACCTGATTTAGGCCCCTTTTTAATGGCTGTAAATATTTTCATTTTATAGTTGTGTATTTTTCTCTATCACTGGGCCCAGGCCAGCCATGTACTTAGCTCAGGGATCAATAATCATGGCAGCACAGGAATGGAGGCTCCTGAACAGCTTCATGTACACACAGACCCTCAACGCTGGGCACAGAGCTTGCCATCAGCTGTACGCATGTATTAGCATGATCCCTCCAGTTGACTGTCTAAGTATTATAAGGTATATAGACTATAGATGCGTCTGGTCAGTGAGGCATATGCATTGGCGATAGGCAGTATGTACACCAGGCAATAGGAGGTATAAAGACCAGGCAATATGATGTATATACACCAGGCAATAGGAGGTAAATACACCAGGCAA
>CM044435.1:121392786-121417101 GCA_024363595.1 Xenopus borealis | reverse complement strand
TTAAAAAACCCCGTCGGATCGCAGCCGCATCTGCAAGTGTATGCGGTGCTGCGATCCGACTGCCCGTTTCGGATGCATTTTGATCCGATCGTTTGGCCCTAGGGCCCACGGGTCAGCCAGATATCGCCCACTTCAATTTGGACATATCGGGGAGAGATCTGCTCGTTTGGCGACATCGCGTCTATGGCCACCTTAAGTCCTGGATCATAGCTGCTACTGAGATGCTGAAACTTTAGGCTGGTGCAATAAGTTCAGTATATAAAATATGACTCAGGTCCTAAGTATTCTGGATCATGGATCCTATACCTATATAAGACAACATAAAAACACCTACACTGCCAAGCCTTTTACAGTTATTTCAGCAATGAAAGCCAAGACCCAGTTCGACCAGACATCTTCTAGGAACTACTCCAGACTATAAAACCTCAGTCTGACCAAAACAGCATCCAAGAACCTGTCCTATTCAACTCTTACTGGGGAATGTAAATACAAGTATGGAATCCCAGGGACCTTGGGACCTGACGTTTTCCAGATAAGGGGTTTACTTGACCTTTGCCTAATGTACATATTAAAGTAAATGATACCCATGCAGGCTGATACTGGCTCACCCCTTGTGCACATTTGAATAAATTCACAGTCCTCTTGATAGATACAAGGCTACAAAATTTAATTGGGTGAGGGATACAATGTCTTTGCGTTCTACTCTCGCAAGGTTCCATGGTGCAGGAATACCCATATTATCTGATCATTAACCTATAACCTGCCACTTGTGTCACCAAATCTGGAAAATAGTACTTTGTAGACAAAAATGGCTATAATTGTCCAGCTTGGCTGCTAATAATAGCAGCAGGCAGTTGCATAACTAGAAGGTTTAGGGGTAAGGTATTTATTTAAACTATAGAAATAAGACATTTTTATAAACTGTTTTTAGACTGTTTTTAGTCAGTTCCCCATAGTTTTGTTTTTACTATGAAGGTACCATTCAACACTGAAAAGTATTATCATTTTCCAACAAATAATATAACCAGGGGGACGTCTTTGGCATTCATGGAGGGAAGGAGCAATATTTCTGCAAAAACCAGTTGCATTTGTGATTGTACAAACCACTAAGAATGTCAAATTCATTAAATACTGAACTGCTCAAAAGTCTGCTGTGAGAACATGTCCCTGAAAGCTCAGCTATACTATAGCATGTCTAATCTGACAGCATTTGCCTATGTTTTCAATGTTTCTCATAAATAATCAAAACTCACTATATCCAGCTCAGTAAAAGGGGACTGGCTCAATATGGTGTCCAGTGGTAGGTTTCAAAATCCTGTCCCTTTAGCCAGAGGGTCGAACATATACTAAAAATTGATGCATGGTAGGAAATTTCATTTTAAACTGCCATTTACCGGAATGGTTGTTAATGTGTCTCCAATGGGGCGAAATTGCCTGGGAAGGTTGGGAGTGCAGTGCTGTAACCGCGCTGCTCATTAGTAGGACAGTAGGGGCAGAGGAGAGGGACAGCTGAGTGGAACAGCTGTTTCTGAAGACAATCTGCATCCCTGTGATCCTCATTTAATGGAGCCAGTGGGATACATGAAAATATATTCGGATCAGAGAATGGGATGAGAGTAGGGAGTCGGGGAAACAAGGAGAAGAAAGTGAAAGGGATCCTCATATACAAATAGGCAAGAGGAAATATTCTTGTTAGATAGGAGGAAAGAACAAGTGCAACCAACTGTCAGAAGGAAAAAAGTATCAAACAAAGTAAAATAAAGAATGGATTTAAAAAGGTAAAGGAATATGGCTGGGAGGATGGGAGGCAATCAGGGCAGAGGGAAATGACTGGAGGACAGGTGAGCATTAATTATAAAGCAGAGGGAAAAGGAAAGAAAGGGATGTGAGTAGGGGAAGGCAATAGAACATAAAAAGAAAGGCAAGAGAACAAGCAGAATTAAGGAAATAAAAGGAAAAGAAGAGGGACTGATGTTGAGGTTAGAGGCTTATGGAGGTGCAGGTAATGACTCCTGCCAGCCCTAGGGTATCCCCCCTTACCTGCATGGTGACTGGCTGCACAGCTGAGCAGGGGGTGCTGCTGACTTGCTGAGACTGGAAATGTGTGTGACAATGGGAACTCACAGCAGCATCTCTTCTCCTCCCAACCTCTTATCTCTAGAAGGAAAAAAAAATCCTCTTCTTCATTAACTGTTTCCTGCCTGTCTCTTTCATCATGGCCAACCCTTAAACTCCTTGCTCTCACTTGCTGCTGCACAGGTCAATATATGCTAATGGACTCATTTTATCGGCTTGTTTTGGCAATATGCTTTACCCAATTGCCCTCCTCTAGTGCTTTACCAGGGCACAGGGTGCTATAAACTCCCCATAGAAGCGCCAGCCTTTTCCATTTAAGCAGCACAAATGTATGGGGTATTTGGCACCTACTAAAGCAGTGGGTGCCCAATTTCATTAATAAATTTCATTGGTCTGTCTGATTATAAATTTAGAATTTTAAAATTAAAAAAAAAAATGTCATTGAAATTAACTAAAAAATACATTGTGACATTGTTGGTGCAAATAATCCGTCCTTAGGGTAAAGTGCTCTGCTGTAATATAAGATTGTTATTTTGGGAAAAATAAAATAAATAAAAAATATCTCATTGATACAGGGGAACTCTCCCCCCCCCCAAAAAAAAAGGAATAGATTTTAGGCAGCCAACAGACTATCACAATAGAAAATTAACAGATAATCTGTAGCATCCTACACCCACCCCCACATCTCCATGGTAACAGAACCCATGTATCGAGGCCCACACATATAGAGAGGGGGCCCTAATGTGCAAAATACTTTATTAACCCAAACCCAACCATGTATGCACAGGGAGCAGCCGGCACTGCTTCATAGCGAGCTATTTTTATTGCTGTAAAAGAGACAAAAATAGATCAAGTTCTGAAAGCAGAGTAACACAATTCACAATCACACATACACAGAGAGAGTGGAGGAATGATTTACTCTCCATAGTCCCTACAGAGTGGAGAGGAGAAAGTAGATGGGATGATAGGAACTTTGTACATGGAGGAAGGGATTAATCAGAATACTGGAGGAAAAACTGATGCAGACAGAAAGGCGTAACCTAAATCCCCAGGGGGCAGACATTGTGGAGGAGGATTGAGAAAAACTGGGATAGATTCATGGAAAAGCAACACAGCAAGAAGAAGAAATCATGTTAAGCTGCGTAGGTTTGATACAATGCTGTGCTGAGTATAGTTTTGGGTATAGTTTATTATGCATAGAGCTTTTCATTCTTTATTAGAGCTATTATGGATTTTTTTTGGGGGGGACTATTCCAACAAGGGCCCTATTCCTGTCTAGGTGCCTAAACAATATGATAAAGTTCTCTATATTACTGACTTGAGGGATATAGATTCCATAACTAACTAAATTAATAGCTGTGTAGGTCAGCATCAACTTGAAATATAAGATTGAAGGACTCACAAAGGGTCAGTTAGAACCACAAGTGGGTTTGCCGTTGCTTCTGTCCGGTCTGCCCTGATGAATCGAGTGCAAGTTCACCTATTGTTGCTGGGGAACCCTGGAACTGTTGCCACCCAAAACCCGATGGTAGTTCCCAGAGTTGGTTGCATTGATAGTTGCACCAGACTTCTGCCAAAAGAATCACACACTAATAATGTTTCAGAACTTCACAAAAGAAATTACATAATCCTCCCAATTGGGAAGGCTTCGATCATAATAATTTATAAATTATTACAGGAATCTCTGCTGCAGAAGGATATTTGGAGGTTGAGTTTATTGGCTTCATGATACTGAGTTTGCAAATAAGCCCATAAAGCTGTGACTTCTAGTAGGATTCTAGGATTTCCAGGATTCCTGCAGGATCTACCAATTAAGGCAGATAAGCCAAGGGGCAATGAGCCAACATTGCAGGGCAGAAGATAAGTAATCAAACATAATTTAATTATTCAGTTGCATGCTCTCTTTTTGGTTCTAAAAAACTTGCTACAAAGATATTGTAACAGTGCAATCTTCCAGACTCTTTGAGACCAAAGACACCATGGATGAAAATCTAGTAGGTTTACTAAAGGATGCCTCACATCTAGGAATGTCAACTGGAAGTGTATTAATAGGCTGTGCCTGTTGGTCTGTGGAGCCAGTGCAACACTTTTCCAGATTTTGCATCCTATTATCATCACAAGATCTATGCACTGAAAGAATATACTATGATATAACATTAAGTAAAATTGTTTCCAAAGAAAGTGCAGTTTCTAAATACAGAGGTGCAATAATCAAACTGCAAATTTGCAGCAGGTCTAATAACCCATGGAAATTTCTAGGTAGTTTGAAAGCAAACAATAGGCGTAATGTATGCACAAAACTCTGAGGGTTAGACATTTCCAGATTGACTGCCTTGTTGAATAAATATGTTTTTTTTAAGAAACCCCTAGACTGGTGTTATTTCCAATGTGGTTGAACTGGGTACCAGAAATCAAGCAAGGATCCACCTGAGTGTAAAAAGCCATTACATGATGTCAGGAGTTGCAGGGAGTTTCCTACAGCCTAAGAGTATCCAGAGTACACTGATAGCAAGTCACACTTCTTAAATATATACTGTATATCAGGCCCACCTACATGTAATAAGCAGTCTTAAATTTGCTACTTGTCTACAAACCCATGCCAACCAATAAGCAGGTAGCATTAACAGTTTGAGAAATGAAATCTGATTGGTTGCTATGGTTTACTAGATGTAAACTTAAGACCTTTTATTACATCCCTCCAAATATGTTTTGTATAATGTGTTCATATTAAGCTTGTCTAATAACTTTCCCGTGCAAAACCTCCCCCTCTTGTTGCACACACTTCATTGTTACACGGCTCCCCTATATGGCATTCACCCGAACCTGCTCTTTCTTGTTTGCTGTTTAAATGGCCTGTAAGATAATTGTAGTTAAAAACCCCAGGAATCTGAAACAGCAGGGGCTTAGACAGCTCTGAAATTATATAAGCATATTGTTGTATATTTAAAAGTTTCCCTCCTATAACTGGCATAATGAGTGATAAGAGGATTCATGGGCTTATTTAGTGCACACTGTGCCATCTGTCTGCTCGTTTGGAACAGGAGTTTCAGGAGACATACCTCTGTGGCAGATGTGAGCAAACGGCTCATCTGGAAGCTCAAATTCAAAATCCAGAATTGTAGAGATTTGCAACCCATAGGCAGACGGACAATCACAAGAACAATTTGCTGTCAAACTGGCAAAGCTTAGATATGCTAGTTGAGTGGATGTACAAATTTCCCATTTGTGGGCAGGGCCAAATAAAGATAATCGGACCAGTCACTTGGAAGTCAAGGATGAGGTCAAGAGGGGCAGGGGACAACCTCAACAGGATTTTTAAAAATGCTCAATGTAGATATTTGAATGACATCCAGCCACAAATTGGTTGGACAACCATTGGAAGGGTCCCAACTGACTTGGTGACATGTAACATTGGATATAAATATCTCCTGAGATCTTTTGTTTTCTAACTTGTCGGTGACTGTTTATTTCTAATTGCTGTGGGCAACATCACCAGGGATCTCTTGGTCTAAAGGGGCCGGTCTTTGTTTGGCCAGCGTTAGACAGGGATGGTAGAAATGAGGGTTGTGGTGCATTGCAGTATAATTATGGAGCTATAGATGGTTGTAGCTAGATCGGCTACTGTGGTGGGATTTGACAGATGGAGGAAAGATGTTGGAAGAACAACATCAGGAAGACTTGTGCTTCTAAATAGGACAATTAGTATTGTAGGGAATCTGTGCAAAATCATTGCACTTATCCCTGTAAGGGCAGAAGCACAGAGTTTAAAAAAAAAAAACCCTTCCTGATATTTAGACGGAACCTCCCAATTGGAATGGGTCACAGAATCTTTGTAGAAGTTAAGAAAATAGAAAATAAATGTCCATAAAGGAAAACTCACATGGAAAATAAGAATGAAGTTATACTGGTCCTTTAACTGACATTTTTTCTAAATAGTTTATGCAACAACTAGGGGAAAAAATCTTTTCCAGCTCATGTAATCATGCATAATGCAAAGCTTGGCACTCACGTGGGTGAGCATATGGAAGTAGCTACGAAAAAAGCCTCCTTTGGGGTTTTGGCATAAAAACAAATTTATAAAGGACAGACAAAATCTTCTGTAATGTGCATAATGGAGCAAGGTTTCCATTTGGGCTCCCCCTCCCCAAGAACTGCACAAGCGACAAGGGCTTCATAGTTAGCGAAACTCTAGTCAAACGCATGCCAGGGATTGTATATAGATATGGGCTCTGTTATCTGGAAACCCGCTATCCAGAAAGCTCCAAAAAAGCCCTTCTCCAATAGACTCTATTTTATCCAAATAATCCACATTTTTTTAAAACTATTTCCTTTTTCTCTGTAATAATAAAACAGTACCTGGTACTTGATCCAAACTAAGATATGATTAATCCTTCTTGGGTTTATTTAGTGTTTACATGATTATATAGTAGACTTAAGATATGAAGATCCAAATTATGGAAAGATCTGTTTCCTGATCCAGGAAAACCAAGGTCCTGGGCATTCGGGATAACAGGTCCTGTACCTGTATTGATGACTGTGACTTTGGAAACATAAAGGGCCATTTACAAAAGCAGTGCCGTGTGTAAAGTGTCATTTTCAAATGCAAATCCCCATGTTTCTTTCCCACAATGCTGAGTTTACCCTGAATTCCAACCAGCTGCTGATACTACTGTGGGAATTCCATGTTGCATTTTTTCTCCTTTGTGTCAACGTATGCTGTGCAGGGTGAAAAACCCTGATGCAAAAAACACTGTTTTGCTTTATTGCACATGCACTCCCAGCCCAGAGCATTACAGAGATCCACAAACAGGAGAAAAGATAGTGACATTTTACTCCTTCAGTATAGGCATATCTCCCAACTGTCCCGTTTTCAGCGGGACAGTCACATTTTTGACAGCTCAACCCGCAGTTCTGCGTTTGTACTGGAAAGTCACAACTTTCTCTGCACTGAACAGCCAGAAAAAGAAACAAATATTCTAACTTAATTGGCTTTTGGCAGAGAGCCCAGAACAGCTAACAGGTGTAAATAAGATACTTTTTAACAATTGTACAGGTATGGGATCTATTAAGTCTACTAGAAAATCATGTAAATAGAAAATAAACCCAACAGGCTGGTTTTACCTCCAATAAGGATTAATTATATCTTAGTTGGGATCAAGTACAAGGTTCTAATTCATTTTTAAAGAGAAAAAGAAAATCATTTTAAAAAATGTGGATCATTTGACAATAAGTCTATGCGATTCAGCCTTTCTGTAATTTGGAGCTTTCTGGATAACAGGTTTCCAGATAACAGATACCCTACCTGTACTTGATCCCAACTACAATAAAATCAAAGAAAGAGGCAAATAATGCAAAAACTATAAAAAATGAAGGCTAAATGAAAACTTGCTTAGGATTAACCATTGTGTACCACACTGAAAGTTAGCTTAAAGGACAACTAAAGTCCAAAATAGAATAAGGCTAGAAATGCTGTATTTTGTATACTAAACATAAACATGAACTTACTGCACCACAAGCCTAATCAAACAAATGATTTATGCTTTCAAAGTTGGCCACAGGGGGCTGTCATCTTGTAACTTTGTTATACATCTTTGCAAGACTAAGACTGTGCACATGCTCAGTGTGCCCTGGGCTTCAGCTGGGAGGTTAAGCTTAGGGATTGTCATAAATGATCAAAATAGCACAAGTCAAATAATATCTGCCATAGAAGCCAAGCAAGGATTAATAACAAGAATATACAGACTGCACTGGGTCTGTGGATACACATCTCTACACAGTCGCCGGCTGATTTTCAGGGAAACAAACAAAGCTGCTTGAGTTATGGGAAGTAAGGCGAGGGGATCCCCCCCTGCCATTTGAAAATATGATAGTTTGCCTGCAGAGCAGTTAGGGACCGTTTCAAGTTTCCTATGTGCAGCTGTTTGAGCACGTCAAACAGCAGTTTTGTTTTAACATACATTTGGAGCGATAAAAATTGGTGCATGCATAAAAAGTTTTGGACAAGTATTGACTTCAGTGTGAAATGTTTTACTGTTTGACTAATTGATTTGCAGTTTTTAAAATTTTTTGGTGATGCAAAACGGGACATTTTTGCTCATCACACTAGGAAGCACAAGGCCTAAACAGGCTTTGTCTTATTGTTATGGAGACTTATTTGATTAAATAGGACACAATGGGAAATAACTGGATTCTGAATCATAGATCCCACACCTCATTAACAATGGAAATATTTCACAATGAAAGCATTAGTATATAAATATGGCTGTGCTAGACTATTGCAAAATGATCCAAGAATGAATTTATATTGCAGCAGCAGGTCATTTATTTAAGTACAGTATTCAAATACAGTTTTTTAGGGTAAAGAAAAAGTCTTATTGAACCTCCCTTAATTGTTTGGAGCAATTCTAATCAACCATTGGAATTCAATGTGGAATTAATAACAGGAGACGCCAAGAGAGTAATTAGCCTAAAATAAGTCTTTAATAGTGTGTCAGCAAAGCTCAGACCTTTTCTGTATTTTAGTTCTATTAATATTATGGTTTGCAATAGGGGTGTACAAAGGTTCTGGCATCTTTGTATTCTGTATGTATTATGTACAGGCCATTCTTACTGGCTGTACAATCTGTGTATTAATTACATGGGTTTTTAGCAAACTTTCCTTTTCCTGCTGAATATCTACAATACATTTTTGTGGTATTGTGAAGTATCTGGAACCTGGTTGCAGAGGAATTTTTGCTTTGGGACCTTTGAATAACGGTGGCTTTGGGCTTTCTGTAGAATCTGCTACTGGCCTTCTAGAACTTAAGGTAGCCATAGTCGTAACAATTATGATCTTTCCTGGAAAAAATCTTTTTAAGCAGGGCCGGGCCAAGGGGTAGGCAGAGTAGGCACGTGCCTAGGGCACAAAGCAGGGTGGGCACCAGGCATGCACCTTCTCTGCCTCTCCTACCTCCTAGTCCGGTCGCAGCTCTTGCTGGCTTGTGCGGCACATCTTTGTTTCGTCCCCTTAGTGAACGTCTAGCCAGTTTGACTTAACTAGGTCTAGAGAGAGACTAGAGTTATAAAAAAAAAGTTCATTGATTAATAATGTGGTAACTGTATAGGTGGAGGATGAAGGTTTTGGGAGGCTTCAAATCTACTTGTATTTAACATTAAAGGGCATGTAAAGGCAAAACAATAAAATCCAATTTTTACTTTCTTCAATGAAAAAGAAATCTCCAATATACTTTAATTAAAAAAAATGTCTGTTTTTTTAAGAAACCTGACTGTAAGCAGTGAAATTCTCCCTTCATTTACTGCTGTGGATAGGAATTGTCAGACGGTCCCTAACTGCTGTGCAGGGAAACAATCATACTTATGAACAGCAGGGGGAGCCCCCACCTTACTTCCCAGCCATGTAGAACTCAAACAGCTTTGTTTCCCTGTAGATCCCTAAGAAGCCCAGGCCACACTGAGCATGTGCACAGTCTTAGTCTTGCAAAGATGTATAACAAAGTTACAAGATGACAGCCCCCTGTGGCCAACTTTGAAAGCATAAATCATTTGTTTGATTAGGCTTGTGGTGCAGTAAGTTCATGTTTATGTTTAAAAAAAAGTGGGCGTGGCTTTTTCTGCACCACTTTCCCCGACATTTTTATGAATTACTCGTAAACTAATTTTTTTTTGCCGACAATTTTTCCGACACATTAGGCTCTCCAAAATGAAAATGTCGGTCAAATTGTCTTTTAAAATGTCTTTAAAATGTCTTTAAAATGTCTTTAAAATTTGTTATACATCTTTGCAAGACTAAGGGGCCGATTTACTAAATTCACATGAAGGATTCGAAGTTCGATCGAAGTTCGAACGTAGGATTTCTTCTTTTGGTTGAATATGTGAATTTTGGCATATTCGATCATCGAATAGGGAATGTTCGAATGATCGAATACATTCGAATAGAGTTGAATGGACGAATATTCAATCATTCGATCAGCGAAGGATTTTATTTTTTAAGTTTCTTCGATTGCCTACTTCGGCAGATTGGACCTACCGAATTGCAATAGAAGCCTATGGGAGCACTCCCATAGACTTCTGAGACTAAGTCCTGATCAAATAGGATTTCTACGATCGAAGTGTTTGATCGCTCGAATCATACCAATCATTCGAACGATTGAATGATTTCTTCGTTCAGTCGAATGATTTATTCGACTGATCGAATAGGTTTGTATTCGATCGTTGAATGATCGAATATCGAATATAAGGTAGCCTAAAACTATTCGATTAACATTCGAAAAACGAATGCTAATCAAATATCGAATAGAAACGAATTATTTTTGGGGAATAATAGTAAATTTGCCCCTAAGACACATGCTCAGTGTGGTCTGGGCTGCTTAGGGATCTACAGGGAAACAAAGCCGTTTGAGTTCTACATGACTGGTAAGTAAGGCGGGGGCTCCCTCTGCTGTTCATAAGTATTATTGTTTCCCTGCACAGCAGTTAGGGACCGTCTGACAATTCCTATCCACAGTAGTAAATGATGGGAGAATTTCACTGCATACAGTCAGGTTTCTTATAAAAAAACGGTACACGTTTTTTTATTAAAGTATATTTTAGATAGATTTCTTTTTTATTAAAGAAAGTAAAAATGGTATTTTATTTTTTGGCCTTTACATGCTCTTTAAGTAATGAAGACCCAAATTACGGAAAGACCTGTTATCCTGAAAAGCCCAGGTCCCGAGCATTCTGGATAGTAGGTCCCATACCAGTAATAATAAAACAGCACCTTGTAGTTGTTCGAAACTAAGGTATAATTAATACTTATTGAAAGCAAAACCAGCCTGTTGAGGGTAGACCTATATAAGCAAATATATAATTATTAATTTACTTTTGCTTCAGATTATCCCTATTGGGTCTCTTTGCAATGGATACAAGGCACAGAAATTACATTTCACAAAACCGGGGTAAATCTGACTGGTGTAGTAATCCCTATCAACCAATCAGAAATTTGTTTGTTTCAGTTGGCTGACTAGAACCCACCATATTGGTTTGGGCTGTAACTCTGGATTAAAATGACTTTTCCCCATCATTGAGAAGAATGATTAATTATTTTGCTTTTATTAAAATGCTGATTTCATTCGATTCTAAGTACAAGTATGGGACCTGTTATCCAGAATGTTCGGGACCTGGGGTTTTCCAGATAATGGATCCCACACCTGTACTTCTAATAGGCTCAGAGCCGACCCAGGTATTTATTTCTGTGCTGGGATAGAAATACGCCACATTTACACAACAAGAGCAACATTTGGCTATCCTTACACGTTATTTGTATCGCGTACAATGCACCAGCAATAAATAAATTAATGATGAAACAGAGAGCTTTCTGGAACCTCATAGTTTTACCATAGTAACGCCAATTAAATGGAAATCTAAAGACAGTTGACCATGTAGGTCAGTGACAAGTCAGAGCAGAGGAATGATTTTTTTTTTTAGTAACGTATGTATCACTGGGAAGCTAAACTGGGAAGCTGTCAATGATTTAATTATGAGGCAAGGAATAATATTGCTGTATATACATATTTATTTGATAAATGTGTTACAAAATCTAACAGAATTTATTTAAAACCAGTGCCTTGTGCGTGTGATGTCTGTGCATAGAGATAGAACACCAGGGGGTTTATTTAAAGAGAGACTCTACCTGAATTCTGTTAATTTTGATCACACAGTAATAGGATAGCAAATTATGGGGGCAAAATTAAGTATTTCATAGCTTTGTCACTACCAGAGATAGGATATTGCCTATATCTGCTGAGATGTGTTCCATGGACCTCAAAGAAGGGCAGCGCCTCTGCTGACCATAAATAGACAACTGTATTGTCGTTGTCACCTATCTTCAGGCCAATTGTAAACTGGAGTGTAGAATATAGAGAAAAATAATGTTCGTCGTCATGTAAATGTTTTTTCTGCTTAATCAGTGCTACCAACTTCTGTGTCCATGAAGGCTGGGATTTTTTTTCTGGACTACGTGGTGGACTAATGGAAGCCAGTGTTGGCCATTCCTCATTTTTAAACATAACCTTAAAGGATCAGTAACACCAAAAAAAGAAAGTGTTTTAAAGTAAAGAAAATATAAAGTGCTGTTGTGCTGCACTGGTACAGCGGGTGTGTTGGCTTCAGAAACGTGTCTGTAGTTTATATAAACAAGCTGATGTGTAGTCATAGGATCAGCCATTCAAGCTGTAAAAAAGGAGACAAGGCTCAGGGTACCCAGCAGATAACAGATACGCTCTGTAGGATACAATGGATTTCTTCATAAATAATCTGTTATCTACTGTGTGTCATGTGGTTGAATGGCTGTCCTCATGGCTACTCAGCAGCTTCTTTATATAGTGAATAAAGTACCCCCTCTTGTAAAATATAAGGATATTATGTTACCGAGGAGTTTCATGACCATATAAAAACACGAGGCCGAAGGCAGGACATGGAACTCCGAGGTAACTTCTAATATCCTCATATTTTGCAACTGGGGGTATTTTTTTTATTATAATACACAAGTTGTAATGAGTAATGTGACAGAAATGACATCAGAACTCACCGATTATAACTAATGACATCAGAACTCACCGTTTATAAGGATATAATTTGCAAGATATTGATGGCTTTTGTGTATTATATAAATATATCGTAGTGTTTCTGCAGCAAATAAACACCAGTTTTACCAGTGCAGAGCAATAGTACATTATAATGACATTCCTTTAAGACACGTTCATGCTTAGTGCTACTGTTACTGTTCCTTTAAAGCCATATGGCTCCTCCTCCCCTGTGGATAACACAGCAACTCCCCAGCCCATAATGAAACACCTTATAAAAAACAAGTTTCAATGCTAACAAATAAAAAAAAAATAGAACTCGCCCTCCCGTTGCCTCCAAGTCCAAACTTGGGAGATAGTAGGAAATTCTGGGGTATGCTTCAGCCTACAGCAGTGCTCCTCCTATGGCAAATTTTCATCTTTCTGCTCATCATCAATACCAGTCTTCCTACAAATCCATTGGATTGTGCGTAGATTGAAAACTTTATCTGCCAATGCCTCTACTCAAAGAATGGGGCATAAACATGACAAAGATCTGTACCGTATTCCCCTCAATGTGGATGGCCAAATCAGACCGACAATATCTAATAATATCTGACAATTAGACCTGCATATTGTCAAGATGTGGACACTCAATGAGGATGCACTTGTTGTACCTAATTGCTGATGTAACATGTTCTAGGTTTGAGTACTGGGCAACAGGTAACTCATTAGTAGTCCATATTGATTACATTTGTTAAATGGCACGTCTACTCCTTTGGGGCTTAGATGGAAAAGGGTTTGGAAAGGGGTTTCTGTGCCAGCAATAAGCTGTGCCCTCATATTTTAATGACATCTTATGCCAAAAGAAATATCATGGGGAAAGCACACAGATATACAGACTTCAGGTTGCCTATTTCTTTTTCTCTTTGAGGTCTGATAAAAGCAGCAAGTTGTCCATGATTTTTAGCAGTGGTGCTGATTGCAGACGGCAGAATATGCACAAGTTCATTATTCTCATGAAGGAGCAGATACAAAACACAAGAAGTGTAATGATGTGCATTGGCTTCGTAATAATAACTGATCTTCTGGGCATGATTTTATCACATTGTCATTATGGGTATGTGTCAGAGATTTTGAACTCCAAATAAACAGATGGGTAGGGCGCATAGACCCCGAGTATATGCAATGTAGGAGCAAAGTCAGTGACAAAACAGTATAAGCAGTAGTCCAATGGACTTACTGGGGAGGAGTGAATAGTGTAAATACATCAGTTGCATTAGTAACTGCTAGGGAAATGTCAGATAAAGTAGAACTGATAAATTAACTCTTAAAACTTCTTTGGGTAGAGGTGAGTGAATGGAAGGATCATCAATATATCCTCCAGTTCACTACTTACCACATCAATAATGCCATTGGTCAAGTTTCATGTGCATGTATTCAGCTAGGTGGTGCCCATTTCAGTGAGGTCTTTTTGATCTACCAAAATATCAAATTGCTAAGACTTTGCGAACAGACAGGTCTTCAGTCCTTACATTAATCAGGACCTGTACCTAGTGGTGTTTGCATTATGATTAGTAAATACATGCTTCATACTATTTCTAAAACAGCTTAGTTTAAAAAATGGTGATGCATTACATGTGTCAGTCTCCATTTAGATGTATCTTTAGAGGTGTAATTTCCTACAGCATGGAATGGTGGGGTAAAACAGCACCTTGTGTTATTCATAAATAAATTTGTATTTGAGTGAATCGATCAATTATTAGATGACCCAACTGACCAATCACTGGATATACACGGTTCATACTGTTCCTCCTTGATTAGAATGCTTAGATTAATTATAGGAAGAAGGAAAATAGTTGTAATTTTCTATCTATTGTTTCCTTCCCATTGTGTTCTAAAAATACACACACACGCAAAGGTATTTAGCAAGGTCTGTCTTTCCAACTTCTCCTCTCTATTTGGCATTTGGGCCTGGGGAGCTCCCATCATATAAAGTCACTGGTGGTATGATTGCCCATGGGTATATCAGTGACATTCGCATGCCAATTGCACAATTCCTCCTTGAGTGTCAAATGTAATTTTCCTCCAACACAGAACCCAATACAGAATATTGCACTGGCATGCGATGACAGGGAAATTTCCTAATAGGCAACATGATTCCTGTGATTTGTTCTGCACACAGTAATGTTAGGTTGTTTCTGAGTATGTGTTTGATAATGTGTTTTAATTAATTAAGGTTATAGCAAAAAGAGCAGCACTGCTACTATGAGCTTTACTTCAATAATTACTCCTGATGAGACCTATACTTCACAACAGTGTGGAGGCAAGGTATAGTACACTTTAAGCACTATACTTTCAAAAAACAAGTGCCAGTTCTTTGAACAATAACCAGAATTTATTTATTTAGAACAAATCCACAATTGAGAAAATAGCATTGGTACAGAACACAGACATCGATTACTCATTACAACTCGCAATAAAGATCGTGAGCAGAATAATCCCTCCATAAAGCCTGAGAGAGAGGGGTAATATACAGTTCTCCCATTGTGTCTCCAGTTTCCTCGGGGGACAAATCTTGTGTGAAACCCAGGTGTGAGTCTATCTAATCTCTATAACCTGTCCTTGGTTCCTTGACTAGGCAATAATGCCCTTTGGAATCTAATCCCTGCAATAGTGTTTGGTGGAGCCAAGAACTGCTCATATAGGTAGCCCTATGCCTAGCTAATACTCACTGAAACCTATGCTCAGCTGGGGTTCCACTTCTGTCCCTTCCTTTGGGGAAGCTGCTGGCAAAAAGCCCCAAGACCGCATTGCTCAGTCAACATATATTATAGCACAGTGCTAGCGGCCACACTCAGGATGGCTAGTGGTCATGCTTTGGCCCAGGAAGGGAATAATTACTCCCTGCATTAAATTAAGGGCCCCTGTAGTGGCCAAACCTTAGGGTAATGCACAGTAAATAAGTACACATTTAGCAGTTCCCTACATTTACATAATGTAAATTCCTCTCTTTGTGCCGGCCATTTAAGCTCTCCAACTTCCGACTAAGCAAAACTATTCACTATGGACCATACAATGACCATGAGGGCATTGTGGGGTCGAAATAGGAAAGGGCCTTCCTAAAAATCTTGCCACAATCTAGAAATTATCAGGAATATCATTGTATGGTCACCTGGCACCTATGCTGCCAATGATGGATGTGCCGTAAATAGACAGTTCTAATAATAAGAAGGGGTGTCCTTATATTTCTGGCCATATAATATAATAAAAATGTTTATATTGCTTGGGCTAGTTAAAAACAGTACTTTAAAAATTGGTTTCTCTCAGCTTTTTCCCCCTTATAATCACAACACACAGGGTTATGGATTCATGTATCCTCAGGGTCCAATAGGCATGTTATTTTTATATGCCATCAATTCTGCTTTATACACACATCTGTCAGCGAGATCCAGGGATCTTCTGTGTGAGTCACACATAGGCCTTAAGGTTCTTACATCCTGGAGAGTTTTCAGATAGTTTGTAAAACCCTTTCATGTCCCTAAATAATATTAAAGCTATTCAGTCAGCCCCACAGTAAGACTGGAGCCTACTCATTTCAAACAATAGAATTTTGCCAAGAGATTTGTAAACTTCAATATATTATTTGTTAACATGATTGCTACTGCACTGGCCCACTAACAAATCAAAAGAGTGGAAAACAAAATTATGTTACGGTGGAAATGATGTACATAAAGATAAGCCCCTGGGCATAGTTTCAGTCTTAAGATTAAAGGTTCAGGAATAGAAGAAACTGATGATGCCTTAAATGCATTTACACATAGTATGTTTACTTTCTCTGCAGTTCCAAGAATTTTGAAACATTTAATAATTCATTATGAGCTAGAACTTAACAGTTTGATCATATACATTCATTATTTGCAGTGGTTCTTTAAAGGGAAAGGATTCAGTACATAACTATTTATGCAATGTGTCCAATAATGGTCTGAAATGATGGTTCTACACAAGCAATGCCAACAGTTGTTTCAATGTGGTTTTATTACAAACTTTCCAGAACAGTACAGAACAAAAACATCTTATAATAAATTATATCTATATACTTTTTGTAAAAGTCTGGAGATTTGCGGCCAGAGAATAGTTGGGCAGAAAAATAAATAATTAAAGGATAGACAAGAATGTGCAAAGTATTGGGTTGACTCTGGATCACTGCTTGGGGACCATACCCAGTGGGGCACAAAAGAGCAGCAGTAAGAAAAATTCCTGGGAAGTTCAATAATTAACTACAGGTATTGGACCTGTAATCCAGAATGCTCTGCACCTGGGGGTTTTCCAAATAATGAATCTTTATGTAATTTGGGTCTTCAACCTTAAATCCAATATAAAATCTGAGCTTTCAAGAGTATTTTTCAGACAAACCACAGGTTAGGGTTAAAAACAACCCCTCCAAATGTTTTGTTTATTTTTTAAAAAAAATCACATTTTTATACCCCGAAGCTGGAATTTGATCAAATTCGAGACCATGTACAAATCAGTGGCAGAGATCCCAACCATTTGAAGATGTTTGTAGCCTTCATGATGTTCAGGGTTATTTCTGTGGGTTTCGCTTGAAAACTTGATTAATTTGAACAATCAAGGGTTTTTTTTCATTTAAAACTCGATTAATTCGTGTTTTCTGGGTTGTTCACCCAGAACTCACTGATCTGAGTTTTCTTAAATTAGAAAACATTTGAGTTAGTTAATTTGAGGTATAAAAAAACCTCAGAAACCTCTAAAACCCGACCTTTGTTAAATAATCCCCTAAATGCTTCCAATAAGGATTTATTTTATTTTAGTTGGGATCAGGTATGATGCACTTTTATTAATACAGAGAAAAATAAAATAATATTTAAATATTTAAATTATTTGGATAAAATGGAGTCAATATTGGAGATGGCCTTTCTATAATTTGTAGCTTGGATAAAGGGTTTCCAGATAACGGATCCCATGTCTGTACTATAAATATCCCTTATATCTTGCGAATCCGTGAAGCCCACTAGAAAAAAAAACCACAATCCCAGTCCCCAGTCCCAGGTATAGTAGAGAAAGATGACAATCCAATGTATTCTGTATGGGCATCTATAAGTTGGTGCCCAGGTTTGCACAGGGGTACCCCTAGAGGAGGAGCTGACAGGGAAGGGGTTTTCCATTTCCTACTGTCTTGGCACATGTACAGTATAGTTTGTTGTGCCCATCTGGTGAGAGATTAGGATATAAATAGGACATGTGTTTTGGATACACTAAGGGGCAGATTTACGAAGGGTTGAATTTTGACCATCAAATTTAAAGGAAATTAAAATCCTTTGAATATGAATATCGAATTAGAAGGATTTTACCGCAATTCGATTGATCGAACGATCGAATAGTAAAAATTCAATCGAACGATAAAATCCTTCGAATCATACGATTCGAACGATTTTAACCATTCAATCGATTTTTTTTATTCGATCAAAATTAGCTAAAACTTATTCAGTAGGTTTAATCTGGCAAAATAGGCAGTCGAATAAAAATTTAAAGGGCAAATTATTCGACTGTCGAATATTCAAATAGAATTTTATTCGAATCATTCAATTCGATCGAATTTTCAAAATTCGATGGTCGAAGTGGCCTTCTAAAATATTTCGAATTGGAATCTTTTTGAAAAATTCGATCGAATTTCGAATCCTTCATTTCAATTTGATAAATCTGCCCATAATACAACCCAATGGCAATAGCATAACCATTCCACTACTACCCTTTTTTTTAAAAATAAAAAGTAATATTTTACAGATTTGTAGATTGTCTTTCTAACTTTGCTTGGTTGATAAAGAACTTAAATTTTTTTCATTTTTGCCATCATTTCCAATGAGCCTTGGGCCCAATTTAGAGAAGAAATCATCTTTAGAAGGAATTAAAATAATTGGATTTTGATATTTTTCTATCTTACCCGAATTTACCTATTATCCAGAAAGCTTTGAATTACAGGAATGCAGTCTCCAATAGACTCCCATAGACTTAATTTTAAGCAAATAATTCTGATTTTCTTTTTCTCTGTAGTAATAATAATAAAACAACGGCTTGTTCTTGATCTCAACTAAGATATAATTAATCCTTATTGGAAGCAAAACTGTCCCATTAGGGTTATTGGATGCTTGAATTAATTTTAAGTGCACAATATATAGAGATCCAAATTATGGAAAGATTCCTTATCCAGAAAATCCCAGGTCCTGAGCATTCTAGGTAATAGGTCTCATGCCTGTACAGCAGTAACAATTTCAAATAATTTTATCGCCAATGAAAATGTGTTGAGAGTTTGAAATTAGGCAAATTGTTCATTGTTGGACACTTTATAAGTAGGATCCAAATAGGATCCTTCAGTTGTTGTTGAACTTCCAGCACCTACACTGTTGTACTCCAGCAATCAAGAAAGTCACCCCATTAATACAAATCATAAATAAGAACATTTTTATTTGAAGTGGACTTCCCTTTACAGAGACATCAACCTCCCTGAGGGCCCTACAAGGTATTTATTTTGGCAATGACCCTTGAAATTCCTTACCACATTCCGTTATTCTCTTGCCTTGTAATATCACATCCTCTTATACCCTGTCCATGCCCCAAGTCCAGTGTATAAATATGAGAGGCTCCTGGAAAATATGGGAGGGTTGACAGCTCCCAGTATCAGCAGAACACCCCTATGACAATCTATTGACGTTAGTCTTAGCCCGGTCCGTTGTCTTCAGAATGTTTGAGAAGGTCGCAATCTCTTTGGTAGCCTTTACAGTATTTCACTGGTCCTAAGATTTTGAATAGCAAAAGGATGGATTTTTCCTGGCAATGGAAATGGGTTCTCTTCTTCCAGACAGCAGTTACTGCAGGCAGATGTGAGAAATGGAGAGACAAAAGAGGGTAAGAGCGATGAAGCTAGTGAGACATGCTGTGCGGGAAAGGCAGAAAAGCAGTGAAAAGAAGAGAGGAAAAAAGAGGCAAATAACATGACAGAATATTAAACAGAAGGGAAAGTGACTAAAATATTTCAGTTGCATGAACCCAGATGATATATATAATACTAAATTCCTCAATATTAATAAGCACATTACCATTGACAATGCATACCTTATAGTTATATGCATATAACCCTGTAAAACTAAAGGCCAAATGTATTAATATTACCAACATATAATTTTTAAGCACTCACATATTCTGCAGTGCGGGCCAATATCTAAATTACAGTTATGGGACTTGTTATCCAGAATGCCAGGGACCTGGGGTTTACCAGATAAGGGATCTTTCTGTAATTTGTATCTCCATACCTTAAGGCTAATAAAAACTATTTAAACATTAAATAAACCCAATAGGCTGTTTTGGCTTCCAGTAAGGGTTTATTATAGCTTAATTGGGATAAAGTGCAAGCTACTGTTTTATTATTGCAAAGAAAAAGGAAATCCTACTTAAAAATGTGAATTATTTGGGAGATAGCCTTTCCATAATTTGGAGCTTTCTTGATAATGGGGTTCTGGATAACAGATGTCATACTGTGAAACTTTTTTGTTATCATTTTTAATATCCTTATGTTTTACAGAGGCCAATATATTATTCCTTATTTTTTTCCAGGACATCCACTCCTATCCTTCCTCCAACTTTATATGTTCTACTTTACTCATCTTCTACTTCTACAAAGCACCTTCAACCTGAAATATATATAAATAATATATCTATATCTATACATACATGTTTGTAGAAATCACTGTGCTCACCTTGATAGGGGTTTGAGGTTAGTGATATGCTCCACAGATTTTATACTCAAAAGTATATTGGGGATCAGGAAGAAAGTGCACCAGGCAAGGCAGAACCAGAAACCATTCTAAAGAAACAAAAAATAACCCAAAAGATAATAATCAGCTATACCTTTCAAGGGCAACAAGAAGGATAAGACTGTTCTATGTTAAATATAGAGTATATGATGTAATGGTTCAGAGGACACTTGTCATTCTTTTTTTTTTCATTTGCAACTTGGAGGAGATTTATGGAACAATTCATTGATTGGGTTAAATAAAGCAAAATGGATCAATGGGATGGAAGAGTGCAGGGATTACTCATCCATTAACCTCCTACTGCTAATGAACTGCAATTTCAAAGTTGTGTTTACTAATATGAACAGAAGATATGAAATTTGTGAAATATTCTCTTGGCTTGTGGCACTCATAAATATTTTGTAGGGCATTTGTCATTTGCAACTTGTAGGAGATTTATGGAACAATTCATTGGTGGGGTTAAATAAATCAAAATGGATCAATGGAGTGGAAGAGTGCAAGGATTACCCATCCATTACCCTCCTACTGCAGAAGATATGAAATATGTGAAAAATTCTCTAGGCTTGTGACCATTAATGCAGGTTAAGGCTGTATGATATGGAGCAATAGGAGCAATTGTAGGATGAGCAATGATTATAGGTATTTTAGGGAAAGTCAAATGGATAAAGGGAGAATGTGGAGAAACAGGGATCTTTAGGTGTTGATGGCTGGCACTATTACCTAGATCAACTAATCCAATCTTTTTTTACCAGCGAGCCACATGCAAATGTAAAAAGAGTTGGGGAACAACACAAACACAAAATATGTGTTGTGAGTGGCTATTGGTAGCCCCTAATGGATTGGCAGCCTACAGGAGTCTCTGTTTGGCAGTACACCTGGTTTTTATGCAACCACAACTTGCCTCCAAGCCTGGAATTCAAAAATAAGCACCTGCTTTGAGGCCACTGAGGTTGGGGAGCAACATGTTGCTTTGAAATAGATATAGGTTTTCCAAAATGGTAGCCGTTTGAGCAAGTTACTAAAAATATGAGAAAAAATCTGAGAATTCAGGAATACAACCATAGTAAAAAAAAAAGTGAAGAGTGAAGAGCCCTTTGTTAAACAAATTCTGAGATTCGAGTTGATCCTGAGGAGGTCGAACAATCCCACTGAGAAGCTGTCTCCATAATGCCATCGTTATCAAAAAAGAAAATCTAACTCTCAGGCCATTTATTGGTTGAGCATTATATTTGTATTAAAACCAGTTACCTTGTGCTAAACTTTTTCTTAAAACTAAAGCTCTCGCTGTAAAGATCATTTTGGCATCTTAAGATGAAACCTCTTCTCTTCTAATTTTCAAGAGCTGCCATTGTGTCCTCTAAAGAGATCTACTGGTAAGTCAGCCACTACATAGATCATTGCACGAACCCTTTAGATATTTAAACATTGTGATCATATCTCCCATTGTGTCCTCTAGAGAAATCTATTGATAAGTAATTCACTACATAGTTCATTGTATGGACCCTTTCTATATTTAAACATTGTGATATCTCCCATACTTAAATCCCTCTTCACACATATAAACCATTCCAATTTATAACTGAGATGTTCCATTTCAAATGCATTCATAAAGTAATGCAATTTATCTGCTCTACTGCTCTCTGACAGGAGCTACTCGGCACCATGGCAGTTCACATTGAAATATAAGAATGAAACTGATAAGCTGGAGCCATAGGGGAATATGCAATGAGTAGTTATGTGGATAACTTGCAAAAGTGAAGGAAATTTATATGGAGGGGATGATGGATGAGAATAATTAGCTCTGTTATTGATTAACTGAGGTAAAATTGCTGTATGGAATACATGGAAGGGCAACAGGGACATGGGAGGGCTTGGCTTAGTATTAAAGCATACAGTATAGGAATGGGATGGAAATATAAATTATACATAGATGGGATAGTTTCAGTGTCTGTAACTGTTCTCACCCAGGGATTAGTTATATTGTCACACACTACAGTGCGGATGTTATCAAGAGTCCGAGGCACCGACTGGCAGGAGGAGATATCTTCTGTTATCTGAAACAAGAAGAAGCTTTTCAAAAAGTGAAGATTTCTGCATAGAAATATCCAAGGTGAGAGCTCATAGACTGGTATGTTCAATACATCCTTCCTTGAAACCACATATCCTGTCTTATAGCCCTCATTCTTCTCTTGACATTTCATACTAAGCTAACCCTGGAGATCATGTTAACAAGCAGAAGATCACTGATCATGGGTAACAATCATACTTTCTAGCAGGGATGCCTAGATCCCAGCTGTTAGCAGATGGAGGGTTGCATCTTTTTAGGGACTAAGTTAATACATATAGGGTGTTATGTAATTTAAAACACTAATTTGCCGATTTACGAAATTCACGTGAAATGATCAAAGTTCGATCGAATACCGATCGTACAAATTTTTCGTGAAATCGTATATTCAAATTTGGCCTCTTCGATCATCGAATATCGACTAGATCGAATGATCGGATATTCGATAATTCGATCATTCGATGATCGAAGGAATCAAAATTTTAAAGTTATTCGACTGCCTACTTCGCCAGATTGAACCTACCGAATTGTAATAGAAGCCTATGGGAAGCTCCCGATAGGCTTCTGAGGCTAAGTCCTGCTCGAATACCATTCGTAGGATTGTATCGTTCGATCGCTCGAATCGTACAAATTTTTCAGAGGCTCAAAGGAAATTTCGCGATTTTTTCGTGAAATCGAATGATCGGTATCCGATCATATGAATTCATCGAGAAATCGGATATATCGAGCAAAATGATAGCCTAAAACAATTTGATAAGCATTCGATGGTCGAATGCTTATAGAATTTTGAATTTGGTCGAGCTAATTTTGGGGAATAATAGTAAATTTGCCCCTTAGGGTCAGATTCAGGCTAACTAATGATCTTTTAACAGCTTAAGCCAACAAAAATTTCCCATAGAAATGAATTGAGGGCTGCAGAATTTCCCTCTAGTGGCGGAACTTCACTCTTTGATAAATATACCCCCTTGTGTATTATGCCCTTCCCTTTAGATTGTAAGCTCTTTCTGCACAGAGCATTCCTCACCTTCTGTACTGGTATTTATTGTGATGTATGTAACTCCATATTAATTGTTATGTATGTAACTCCATATGTTCTATAATGTAATTCACATGATTTAATTGTATAATCACATTCCCTTTACAGCACTACAAAATAAGTTACTGCTATAGAAATACATAATTAATAATAATTAAGTTATTAATAATAATAATAATAATATGAGGAGAAAAAAACGTTTCTCCAAATTCAGTTCCAATTTTTGCCCATAGACTTCAATATAGTTTTTACAAGCCGTGAGATGTCTTTCTGAATTGAATTGCATTTCAAATTAAATCTAGTCACAAGATAAACCTTTGTCACTGAACTGAATCAGGTCCTAAGATTGCCCAGGTGGTGCAGCAGGTAGGATTTACTGGTCACTTGTTTAATAACAAATATCTTGTTGGTTGCTATGGGTCACACTGGGCAAACTTAGTGGTGGGGTAATATGTTGGGCAAATCTGGTTCCTAGGTTCAAGTTTAAACTACCTGTATTGTATAGAGCTGTATGAGTGGACCTTTATAGGTGCTGCTGCTCATGTAACAGGTTACAATGAAATTATTCTGGGTTACTGTCATGGGAAAAATGTTTTTTTCAAAATTCACAAGTTAGTAGTAGTGTTCTAGCAGAATTCTGCATTAAAATCTATTTCTCAAAAGAGCAAACAGATTTTTTTTTTGTATTTCATTTTGAAATCTAACATGGGGCATGACATAGGGCCCATTTACTAAATTCACATAAAGGATTCAAAATTCGATCGAATA
>CM044435.1:121362013-121382503 GCA_024363595.1 Xenopus borealis | reverse complement strand
GCAGCTGGGAAACTGACAATATGTCTAGCCCCATGTCAGATTTAAAAATGATCACATGCAAAATTAACAAGGGGAGTGGGCAAATTGCTTCCCTCTCTAATGCCAATACCAGTTCCAACTCTTGGTCTAAACCAGTAATAAGTGTTGGGATTTTAATGGAGGGAAAAGTTATAGTTTTACACCAACAGGATGACCCAACTATTCTTAGTTCAGACTATTTATACAACTTCCAGATGGTTTGAGTGGAATCTGTCATAAGCACAAGCGTGTTAAAGGGGGAAGTTGATAATACACGGGACTCCGTATGGTAACAAATATATATTTAGAGGGGTTGTGAGCTTTCCAGATTGAAATCCCAAACAATATTCTTTATAATATGCAGAAGGGTCTTTGCCCTATCTACCTACAGGTCCCCATAACTAGTATTGATCATCTTCAGAATTTAATACTTTTTTGGGACCCAGCTTATGTATTATGGGAAAGTAAGTTGGCGAGTTCTGGCAATTATAGCCTCAATTTATCTCTGAGCATAACTTTCAGATTTGGGGCCCGGCCAAACAATTACCTGCACAGTTGCCAAGTTTTCCAATACTGATGCAAGGAGGCCAAGATCCAACATCAGAGGAGGCTGAATCTAAAAAGAAGCAGAAGAAAGGGGTTTCTTAGTAATACCAGAAATAACAAATAATCATTTCTTTACCATCATATAAAAGAAAGAATGAGGATTTTCTATTTATTTGTCTTTCAAGATAAATGTATAATTATTTACTAGTGATGGGTGAATCGTCGGCATTTCGCTTCACCGAATTTTTCCCTCATTTGTAGACAAATGTGCTCGTCTGTTTTCGGATGCTGGCGCCCATTCACCAGGGTGAAATTTTGTGAATTTGTCCGCCTGTGGCGAATCGTGGGAATTCGAAGCAAATTTGCTGCAGGCAAATAAATTCACCCATCACTACTATTTACACATTAAGGGTTATATTGTAAATCTGAGTAAAAGCTTGATTCAGACCATATACTAACCCTACATGTATCAGCTAGCCATTATTGTTCTAGTGCAAACACTCTTCTGATTGGTTGCTGTGGGTTAGTTTTAGTATTGCATAATAACTGGGGTCATAGCTATATTCTCTGTTACCTAAGCAGACCTCATGGGCACACATACAAGTATGGAACCTATTATGCAGAATGCTCGGAACCTGCACTTTTCCCGATTAAGGATCTTTATGTAATTTACAGTAGATCTTCATGCCTTACGTCTACTAGAAAATCATTAACATTAAATAAACCCAATAGGCTGGTTTTGCTTCCAATAAGGATTAATTATATCTTAGTTGGGATCAAGTACAAGCTACTGTTTTATTATTACAGAAAAAAGGAAATATGGTTAAAATGGAGTCTATGGGAGACAGCCTTTCTGTTATTCAGAGCTTTCTGGTTAACAGGTTTTTGGATAAGGGATATCATAAATGTAATTACCAAAAAAATGCACTATAGTATGGAATAGCAATTGTACAGTCCTATGTGAACAAGATACAGGAAGTTGATTAGGAATAAGGCACATGTCATAGGGGATCATGGGAGATAAGGAGGTGACTGTGCAGTGTATGTTGTTCTGTGGCCCGTGGGCTTCTAGCTATACCTCTGAATATATTGTTTCCCAGCTGCCCCTGGTCATGTGACTTGTGCTCTGATAAACTTCAATCACTCATTACTGCTGTACTGCAAGTTGGAGTGATATCACCCCTCCCTTCCCCCAGCAGCCTAACAACAGAACAATGGGAAGGTAACCAGATAACAGCTCCTTAACACAAGATAACAGTTCCATGGTAGATCTAAGAAAAACACTTAAAGAGATACTGACACCTGAAATTAAACTTTTTTACATATATTATAATAACTGGCTTTGAAAGCTACTTCTAACTTTGCCATAAAGTATTTGCATGATGCTTTTACGTGACCTGTCTGATCCCTCATGTTCCTGTATGTGGGGGCTGCCATATTTGTGCAGCAGGAGTCCGTTAGTATTAGAAACTGTAACTTACAGGCTGAGATGGGACAGTCAGGTTGGCAAAGTCAGAGAGTCAGAGAGTCAGGCTTAGGAACTTACACTAACAATTATATACAAAAACAAATCTCTCAGCAAAAAATGATCACCATGACCTATAGGTAACATTTAATGTACATTCATATATGTTAAAATTAATTTTTTAGTGTCAGTAACACTTTAATAGTAAAAGCCAAGTCCGCTGAGACACATTCAGTTACATTACTGGGGGCAGCTGAGAAACTGATAATACGTCTAGACCCATGTCATATTTCAAAATTGAATATAAAAAGTATCTGTTTGCTCTTTTTATAATTGGATTTCAGTGCAGAAGTCTGCTGGAGCAGTATTATTAACTGACTTTAAGGCCCAAATTCATTAAAGCACGAATCGTCTAATGCTAGCGCTAATTCGCCAACGTTATTTCAATTCGTAACTTCGGATAGACTTGCGCAACTTCGCACCCTTACGCCAGGCGAAGTAGCACACTGACGAAGGATCGTAATTTCGCAAATTCACTTATGTTAGACTTTACTTCACCTGGTCAGACCAGGGACAAAGTTCAATACAATAGATAGGAGGTTGAAAAAAAAAATTGATATTGAATGCAGCATTGGCTTAACTCCCAGTGGTTACTTTTTAAACAATGATGCAAAAGTCTTGGTTCCCCAGCAAAGACAAGTCTGTTAATCAGCTGCTTTGTCTTACATTGTATTAACAGTCTGAGCCATCAGGGCAGAGAATAGAAAAGAACAGACAAACAACTTAAAAACCATAGAAAATTTGCATTGTTGCTTAAAGGGCACCAATCGTATAAAAAAGTTACCCCCAACCAAATGTGCGGGCTGATAGAGCCTGCATTCCGGTTGGGGGTTCTAGTACTTTTTAAAAAAAAAGCCCCCCCCAGCTACGGCAAGCCATTTTCTTAATGCGAATGCGCATGAGGTCATGCGAGCACAAACGCGCATGTGCAGCTACTGTCATGGCGGCTCGCACCGGGAGCTCCCTCCTGGCGGGGGGCATTTAAAAAAAAAAAAGTACTAGTATCCCCAACTGGAATGCGGGCTCTATCAGCCAGCACATTTGGTTGAGGGTAACTTTTTTATACAATTGGTGCCCTTTAAGCTGGCCATAGATGCAACAATCCGATCGTATAAATCCTGGATTTGTACGATTTTCGAATGGAGAGTGGCAACATTTCTCGCGCCATGCTGATCAGTCGTTTGGACGATCGGACAGATTCTAAAATTTCTGTCAGCTGCCGATAATATCTCTGCGTGTATTGCCGATCGTACGATTCTCAGTGGGAGACTGTCACACGTTTTTTTGCAACACAGCTTTCGTACGATTGCTGTAGGGGCGGAACATCGGCTTATCTGTGCTTTTACTACTTTATTTAGTCTGAAGGTTAGTGGCAGGTCGGGAGATGGGGATGTTCAACGGTACGATGATTCGCATGATCGGATCTTTGTGTCTACGGCCAGCTTTAGAATGATATTTTCTTTTATTAGGCAAATTTTATTTTGGGATTGACTTGCCCTTTAAAAAGCCGTTGTATCAGGCACGTGCACCCTGTATTTCTCTAATGATTGCTATGATGCCAATACCAAACAAGGGAAAGTTGTGCTCACCACCCATCAAGCGGGGGTGCAATGAGGCTGTGACCACAAAATACATATAGACAAATACAAGAGGTCCTCTGCACTCATTATCAATATATTTAAGGCACTGAGACATTTTGTGCATACAGCTACTAAAAATGCCTTACCCTTGGGATTGTTTGTCCATATATTGCAATATATTTAAGCTGGCCAATTTATTTTTTGACCTCCCCCCATCTACCATGTTTTCTCTCCTTGGGATTAGCTGGAATATTCACCTGTGCAAGCATGCTGTTATAAGGTACATTCCCTATCCCGCTGTTGCTATACTCAGACAGTGTCCTTATTGCAATGGTTGTCATAATTGTCAGTCCGGAGAGATCCACCGTGGAGTTGTTGATCTTACTTTGGATTTCAGCTGTGTACTACCAGGGAGAATAAAGGGGGAAAAAAAAACAAGTTTAGCAATTCGGCAAGAGACACAGGTGAGTCATAAACATCGGCACACAACGCCTTCCTTACGCAAAGAAGGATTAATCAAACGACTACCAGCCTGAAGCAACATCTATTAATAACCTTGTATTTTATTACATAGTTGTAACAGTTGGCATAAACAATGGCAACAGCCGTCACTGTAGCATCTGCAAAAATATGCAGTGTTTACCCAGTTTCTTCTTCAGCGTTGACTATACTACTGTTAATAGACTGAGGTTCCTAAAGGGATGGTTCATTTTTCAGTATGTTATAAGCAACATTTCAATTCTTCTTTTAACTCTTTTACGTTTTTAGATGGGGGGGGGGTCACTGTCCCCATCTAAAATAACACTGCCCTGTAAGGCTACAAATGTATTGTACTTGTTACTTTTCATTACTTATACTTATTCAGGCCTCTCCTATTCATATTTCAGTCACTTATTCAAATCAATTCATGGTTGCTGTGGTCTAGAAACCAGATTTCTAAAAAGGGAGAGCTTTGGAATAAAAAGCGAAATAACTCAAAAAACACAAATAATAAAAATTGTCTGCCAGCTGAACAGCAAATGCCTTGTGTGCCTTGAGTCTTTTAGCCTGTTATTTAGCGATGGCTGGCGATGAGCAAATGGATGAGCCATGGATTTGCAACGAAACTGCACATTTTGACTGCAAAATTTTTTTGCAAAACAGCGGCAAAAATTCAAAGTCGCAGAGACAAAAATATTGCTGAGACAAAGAAGTTTACTTTAATGCATTTAAACTGTTGCGTGCGTAAAAAAAATTGGTGCCTATAGAAATTTTTTGTTACGCCCATTGACTTGCAATTTGCTAATTTTTCGCTGGGACAGTATTGCTCAATCACTAGAGATGACAGTTGTGATATGCAGAATTGCTGGTTGGCACTAGAACAATGCTGCTAGGACAGGTAATTTTGGATATAGAGTAGTGCAACTACTATTTGGTTTGGGATGGGTAAATATAGCAAATAAAAAGTCACCCACAGATAACTATTAGGGTTTCCATGCTGGGTTGTTACCTTTCTACTGTTGTTTTCTTTGCTGCATCTACTGCTACTGTTTATAAAAGTGTCCCTTAACTTAACTGAAATAGTTTATCTAACTAATATGATTTTCATGAGCAGACAGAACCCAGGCAGTAAGGAGAGTCTGCATCAAACTTTGGGTCTAATCCAAAATTCAGCACACAAGCTCAGCCACTTGAGAATCCAACTTGGTTTATGTAGATCCAACTCCAAATCCATTGTTCTTGCAATTGGAAGCATTTATCACTAACATGGAACTACACAGCAGGATGCCCTCAAGTCTAATGTCTACTTTCATTGTATTGTTGGGAAGGCAAAATAGGCACAGTAATCTTTGCATTGTAGATAACAGTAAGATGGTGGTGTGTTGCTGGTAAGCAGCATTGTCACTTATCAATCCTCAGAGAGTGGTGTAGACCACTAACTCCAGAGAGCTAGGAGGCACAACAGGAATGTTTTAGTCTAGGGTCAGACAGGCTAGAAATCAGCCCTCGAAAATCCGCAGGCTTTTTTTTTTTTTCAGCCCCCAACTGCTTGCCAAATCTTCTTGTCTGCTTGTGTCCGGAAGCACAAAGTCTTGCGTCAGGCCAACTGGAGGAGTACAATGGTAACTTCAATCAAAGGAAGAGGTCTCACAAGGTAGTATACAGTGGAACAGAGGTAGAGGCAAAACCTGCCAATAAATGACTTTGCTGAATGCATATGATGGGACTATTTTAAGGCGGAGTAGTAATTAAAAGTAAGAAATGAATCTTTACAGCCACAGAACTTGACAAAATTGCTCCTCATTCACTTTATGGAAATATCTTGTGCATTGGTTTAATCTAAGCTGTTGATCGCCATGGGTGACAATAGCCCAAAACCAAGCAAAACCCCTGCCATTGAATGTCTTTTAAAGTGGAAATATGAAGAATTTCCTACTTTCCTCTTGTATGAAAAGTATAAACCCCTATGGGTTATACCACTATAGCACTTCTGGATAGAAACCTCATTGTCACAGCCCAAAAATATGTAAATACAGAGAAGCCTGAACACAAAGTAAATGATGGAATGGTATTTAATACCTGTATTAAATAATGGTATTTAAAACCAAGACCTTATACATGGTAATGGTTTTGGCAGAGATTCTGTAGCTGGACTAACCTTAGTGATGTTGATAGACTGTATCATACCAGTGGGGTCATCCACTTGAAGCACATCCCAAATTGGAGCTCCCTCTTTGCACAGCCTGAAGAGTAGAAGGGCATGAGTAAGATGATGAGATTGTTCAGGGTTGCATTGCAGATAAACCTCATCAAGAGCAGGGATGTCAAACTTGATGCCAGCTAGATAATGTTCATCTTGAACTCATTACATCTTACCAAGATCTTGGAGCCATGAGTCCCAAATACTGGGTTTGAATGTTGGTGATCTGCAGTCCTTAATATATTGACAGACTGAACAGCTAATACCTTGCAAGGCCAATAGAAAAACACCATAGGCAGATACTTACTGATACATACTGCTGATATTAACATCTTCTCTGAGTCCAATTGTATTCCTCAAACTCACATTAGGTGGCAGATTATGAGGCTCATCCAAAAACTGAAAAGAATGAAAAAGTATTTGAAACAAAACTGATGAACACAGGCTAATGCAGTATCTCGCTCTGCCCTATCACTCACACTATATATGTCGCCATTGGCCCAAGGTTCACATACAAGCGTTTGGACATTTCCTCCAACCAGGAAAGTGACGAATACAAGGAGTATGAGCAGCCAGGAGAAGCAGAAAGACACGTACACTTCTCTATGGGAGAAAGATACAGGTTAGAAAGGTAGAGGAACTCTGGCAGATAGAACTTAACATTAATGGCTTGCTAGGTATCCCTTTAAGAAAACCACCTTACCCTTTAAGCAACAAAGACCCAGTCTTCCTAAGATTGGAACTAACACTATCTTGCTGGATATATAGGTACCAAACTCCAAGCAGCAGGCCGAGGAAAGTACAAATGGTAATTAGGAGGAGCACACAGCAGAGAGTAATTCCGATAACCCACCTGCAATGGGAAATATGTTTTATTACACAATAAACAAAAAAAAAAGAAAGACAGTGGAATAGGGTCTTTATAGCAACAAATGGTACAAAAGATATAATATATTAAACAGGACTACACAGTAAAGAAGATATTCTTTATCTGAGGCACAAGGCTTGGGGGAACTGTGAGAGTAGATAAATGGAGCAGTTCTTGTATAACAACAAACGCCATAAGGATTATTTTGAGGACATATGTTTGTTTATTATGAACTACAAATTTGAGGCAGATTTTACTGAATGGATAGGCAAGGACACTTGTATATGTGAGACGTGTCGCTTTGTTTAGTTGAAATCCTCATGAGGATTCTACCATCTTTCAATACAATCTGGCACTTTCTTACCACTTATTAAGTGAAGTATTTGAAGGAGATACAACCTGTTGCATTGATAAGGAACAGTGAATCTGCTTTCAGTCATATGACTGATGTCCCTAGTACTGGATGGCCCTACAGAGGCACAGGGGACATGGAGTTTAGGGGTAGCAAATTGGAAGAGCTCTGGGAAGACTCTAATGTAAAATCTGGTGTCAGAAGATCCGCACAGTGTATAAAAGGTAAGGGAGTTTCTTTTGTTTCTCTGTTTTGGATCTCCTTTTACAATGAGGTGATGTAGCAGCACAATACAAAGTTGTATAGTGACTGAACACCAGAACAAGAACCCAGGAGTTGATTTCAGGAACTGACATCATTACCCTGGTGAATTCCTATATTCTTGACATTTTTTCCTATTAATAACATTGGCATCAAGCATTCTTTTTACCAGTCAGGTCGGTAAAATACCAGTCAGGTGGCAACCCTACTGGTGAACCAAAGCATTGCTCAATGTTACTGCTTATACTGGTGATTCCCAGACTGGGTGACTAGCCTCTATAGGAGGACCAAGGGGCTTATGGCCTGGGGACACACTGAATTGGAGAGTATGGGTAGCAGAGCTATGTTCTCCATTAGACCCTCATGGAAGTTGTGATTACAAATTAGAAATAAGAGTGAGATCGGGAGTAACTACTAGATATTTTTGGAACTATGACAAAATGACTGATACAGTGATGGTCTCACACCACTTAAACTATGTTATGAGCTGATGGGGGCTCCAGCCACATGCTCTCAAAGTGGAGTTTGATAAAAAAAGAAAGCCTGGAAACCACTAGTTTATACAGGTATGGGATCCGTTATCTGGAAACCCATTATCCAGAATGCTCCAAATTACAGAATACCTGTCTCCCATAGACACTTTATCCAAATAATCCAGATTTAAAAAACAATCTTTCTCTGTAATAAAATATTACCTTGTACTTGATCCCAACTAAGATATAAATAATCCTTATTGAAGGCAAAACCAGCCTATTGGGTTTAGCTAATGATTTTCTGGTAGACTTAAGGCAGTGCTCCCCAACCAGTAGCTTGTGAGCTCCCCAGACCCTTGGATGTTGCTCCCAGTGTCCTCAAAGCAGGTGCTTATTTTTGAGTTTTTGGGTTGGAGGCAAGTTCTGGTTGTATAAAAACCAATTATGCTGCCAAACAGAGCCTCAATGTAGGCTGACAATCAACATAGGGGCTACTAAAGGGCCAATGACGGCACTAATTTGGCACCCCAAGAACATTCTTCATACTTGTGTTGCTCCTCAACTCCTTTTTCTTCTGAATGTTGCTCACTGGTTCAAAAGGTTGGGGATCGCTGACTTAAGGTATGAAGATACAAATTACAGAAAGATCCATTATCTGGAAACCCCAGGTCCCAAGTATTCTCAATCCCATACCTGTACAGACACTTAATATTGAATATTATTAAAAATAGTAATTCACCTTAAAAAAAAAGCTACTGTTTTTTAAGAATCACTGGGCTCTGGCAGTTATACACCAACCCCATGTGCATTTTTCAGACTAATTATGCCTCCAGTTTAACCTTAGAAGCAGTTTCTGCGTAAATGCAAATAAATATGTTTTATTGGCAGAATAATTGTGTTTTTTTACTGAACCGAATTAACCTTTATGGATGAATTATTTTACATATGGAAGACGACAAGTTTGCTATGGTAAATATTTTTAACCAATCCATCCCAGGAAAGCTGTTGTGTCCTAGGGGCATACTTTCTGGAGACGCTATAAATCTGTGTTCTTTCTTCTACCAACAGATGCTAATATATTGTGTGTTGTCACATGTGCCCCCCAGCTCTTCTGTTCTGCACACTTAATACAACATGACATTCTAAAGAAGGAGCAGATATTTTATACCTGTAATACTCATAACGTTCTGCCTCCTTGCCATACACAAAACTCTTTTCTTCAGCTTCCAGCAAGACCTTGTGTATTGGCTCGGTGTATTGTTTGATGGGGACACTGCTTATCAAGGAGTTAACTTTTCCCTCAATTGTACCCAACGCTTGTTTTGTTTCTGGAATGAGAGACAAGAGGAACTTGCACATCAGAATATTCCTCATAACGTCTGTAGCCTTTGGGGGTCTTAGAACTCACCATTAATACTTTTGGAAGCCTGCGTGATCACGAGTTTCGGCATTTCATCTAAAAGTCGCATTGCCTAATTGAATAAGAAAGATTCCATAAGGGTAAATCTGTACTAAGGAACAACAGATACAAACACACACAAGTATAAAGGGAATCAGGACAGATGGAGAGAGAGAATATATTATATGCAGAATAATAAGATTGAAAGAAAATTAAAAAAGGCAAATTACAGAGGGTAAGGAATAATTCCATGCAGATTATAATGCTTGAAACCATGTAGAAGCCATCTGAATAACAGACTTGGGGGTGGAACTGACTACGGCTACATTGTTTTGAGTCAGAACCAGAGAACAGAATAAACAAATAGGAAGAAGAAGCCTACGAGGGACAAAGCTGAGAGTTAGGAAGGAGAGACTCCATGGTATGTCACTGGGATACTCAACGAGTAATTGTTACAGACCTTTGGGAATTGTGGGAACAATAAAAAAAAAACATGTTCATTGAGTTACCTGCTGAAATATTCCAGTCAGGTTGATTTTCCTCACTTGTGTTAATTTATTCACATAATTATCCAAAGATGGGATCTAAAAAAAGAATAACAAGTACATATTATGCTTCTCATTTCTCACACCCTCTTTCCGGCCCATATGTTTCACAGTCAATCCACGTATACCCTTTATGTTCATTTCCTATGGACCCTTTCCACTAAATGATGAGAAATATTTCTAGTCAATATCATCATTTCCCCTGTGTGTTATTGGTTGTGACTAGTGTTATCCTACAGAACTTTTTTCTAGGTGGGCTCAGTGCAGTATCTTGAGTCCCCTATGCTTGCACATAGAGGATATTAGTTTCTAATTCATATAAGATTTTTCACGTAATTCTGGGAAAGAGATACTTTCTGTTAAATGTAAATTTCTCGGTAACAGTAGGAGTTTGAGTAGCAACATCAGATCTCTTTATTCTAATCACATGTAGGTACATTGGATAACTGAAAGGATGTGGACACCTACATAAAACATAGTACGTTTGGAAAAAACACACGTCCATCAAGCTCAACATTTTAAGTCTATATATATAAATATAACCTGCCTAACTGCCAGTTTATCCAGAGGAAGGTAACAAACCCCCCTCTGAAGTGTCTAATATGCTACAGTGGGGGAAAAGACTGCAAAATGGCCATTTAGACCAGTCCCTGGATCAACTTGTACTTTGAGCTTTCTTCCATAAAAAAAGCCATCCAACCCCTTCTTGAAGCTATCATCTGTCTGTCTTACTTCCAAACCAATAGTGTTAATGTGAAATTAGTCTTCTCTCTGTTGCTAAAACAGCCTCTTATCTTCTTGGAAGGTTTTTACATTTGTTTCCATTCATGTGTAAGAGATTTTTGTATTGTGATCAACATAGTTCCAATTTATCCCACAGGAGTTCAGCTGGGTTGAGGTCAGGGCTCTGCACAGATTCAGGTTCTTCCACACCCAACACTGCAAATCCATTCTGTATGGACCTTACTTTGTACATGGGGCATTAATGAGCTCAAAAAAGTAATTGGCCACAAAGTGAAGTCTTTAGTCTCTCCTTTACCAGCCCCTAATATGTTTCAGTGGGGCAGCACAAGTTCAGTATGTAAAGGGTTGCTATAGGTGTGCCAGTTGGGAAGACAGGGGCCACATAGGTAAGTTCACAGAAGGTGATCCTCATTGTCATAGGTCCACTAGACTTTAGTTCAAATAACTATCTTTATACAGTATATGTATTTCCAATACTACCTGCCCTTTTTAGTCATTCTGGATGAAATCTTAAGTTCCTCACCAAATATTCATGAATTTACCATGGCAAACAATGCATTACAAGAATTACACTAATATATAAAATTTGCCTACAGAGCCATACCAACTTTATAAACTCCATTTTAATGGAGAAATTTTAATGTGAACGCCCTTTACTTATTTCTAGTAGTGCGCAAAAAAAATGTTACCATGTTTCACTGCCAAAAAGTGCCCAAAGACTGATGTGATGATAATCAGAAAAATAGTTACTTAAAAAAAAGGCCCATGGAATTCAATGCGTTTGCCAAATTTCTTGCCGTTTTGTGAATTCTTGGTAGGTAAACAGGTGATATCCACCCAACACTACTTATTTGTTTCAGCCACTATTTCTCTATTAAACCCTTCTACTTATTCTACTTCTTGCTTCATCTACTTGCGTACACACCTGGCTATAATTCACAGTCTGTTGCAGTTGCGGCGTGATGGCAGCCGCTCTGTTACATTCTTCACATTGGTTGTCAGATAAAGTTCTCTCCAAGTTCTGCTTGTGGCGGCTCAATTCAGCCACCAGTTTGCTCTGTTTCTGCTGCAGGCGCTTCACGGCCACATTAATGTCAGCTACAGCCTGTGCCGCTTCTTTCAATTCTAGGAAAGAATCATTAGAGAGATGAGAAAGTGGAAATGCCAGCATGTGCTCACAGGCAATAAGCAAAACAATAAGCTACAGCTATAAGAGAGTCATAAATTACAGCAAAGGACTTAGGGACCACGAGAATCAATGAAATAATCATTACTGCTATTGGCTATGGCCATCACATTTATTGAAATAGTCGTTACACTAATTGAAGAGATCACATTGTTTAATGAAAGTTTACGAGTGTTGGCCAAAGCCTCGGGAGGTGCCTTCAACATCACAGACATTAATGAAAGAGCCAATAATTAACATATGCTGAGCAATTAGAGATACACTCTAAATATTAAACCAGATCTTAAAGGGAAACTATAATGATGACCATTGGAGGTCTCTATAAATATACGTATATCATTTAAAAGAGCCTAGAAACAGCCCAGCCTATGGAAATGGCAGTTTAACAAGACAATAGTCCAAAAGACTGTGTAAATTATGATGTGGTGCTCTTTCTGGAAACCTTGCTGCACAGGGTCTCAAAATTCAGGCAAAAATGAAAAAATCAGAAGGCACACACGGCAGCTGTAGTGCAAACAAACTTTAAGTGGTTTATTGGAGATCTCCACAATGTTTCGGAGGTACAACCTCCTTTCTCAAGTGCTCTCTCCTTGAGAAAGGAGGTTGTACCTCTGAAACGTTGTGGAGATCTCCAATAAACCACTTAAAGTTTGTTTGCACTACAGCTGCCGTGTGTGCCTTCTGATTTTTTCATTTTTGCCTGAAGTATGGAAATGGCAGGCCTTTAAAGTATTGCAGTCCATCTTTTTCATTCCTATGAGCCACTCAAAACAAGGACAGGTAGGGGCAGATTTATCAAAGTTCGAATTTCAAAGTTAAAAAACTTCGAAATTCGACCGTCAATTTTTTTAAAAAGTGTTTTTTTTCTCGATCGAAAACTGACTATTTGCGATCGAATTAAAATCGTTCAAATTGTTTGATTCGAACAATTCCCCCCCCCCCCCAAAATTTGAGTTTCAAAGACACTCAAAGGTTATTGGAGGTCCCCCATAGGCTAAAATCTTCACTTCGACCCTTGATCAATCGGCCCCATAAACATGATAGGTTACATCAGCCAATGAATGGACAGAGGTGCTGACACGTGATCTGCCGAGGCAGCATAAAATATAACAAAATTCCTGCCATTTAAAATGGCAATGTTTATTCATCCGTATAAGCCAATTTGATAATATTCTTTGGTTGGATATAATTTATCTGTTGGTCTCATTTTTCTTTTTTTCAATATCTTTTTATGAAGAAGAAAGGCAGTCATCGCAGATATTGCTCAGAGGAGGATAAATGAGATCAGAACGCTGACTTCAAGAATCATCAAATGAGATGTTGTGAGGGTGGAGAACAGATGAAACGAGATTAATTAGTGTCGGTCACCCACATTGGCAAATGTACATCAATGACTGGGTGACTCATGCCCGATGCTCTGTTTAAGCTGGTTCCTTATTTTGGTACAGTCATAGGGTGAATGCCTGAATGGTAATAAAAAGGAATGGAGTATTTAACTCTAACAGGGGTTCTTTACTAAATATTAACCACATTTTATTAATATAAGGTATGGGACCTGTCCAGAATGCTCGGGACTTGGGGTAAGGGATCTTTTTGTAATTTGGATCACCATACCTTCAGTCTACCAGAAAATCATGTCAACATTAAATAATTCCAATAAGCTGGTTTTGCTTCCAATAAGGATTAATTATATCTTAGTCGGTATAAAGTACAAACTACTTTTTTACTATTGCAGAGAAAAAGGAAATCATTTCGAATAATGCTGATTATTTGGATAAAATGAAGTCTATGGGAGATGGCCTTTCCGTAATTCGGCTTTCTGCATTATGGGTTTCCAGATAACGGATCCCATACCTGTACCCACCATGAAATGTTGTTCTCCATTATTCCTATGTAACTCTGAACTCAATTATGGAATTGCACCTGCGGCAGTTGTGCCCAAAATGTTAAAATAAATGCGGCTGCAAATCAGATGCTAAGTGAGGCTAATTTTGCATTGGATTATGTCACTTTGTTAAAATGACATTAGCATGTAATTCTGTAGGGACAAGTCTGCTCTTCCTATTGACACAACCTGCTGTGGAAATCCTTGAATTACCACCACATTCAGGGTGGCAGTAGGTCCAGGGTTCCTCAGCATCAGTAGGGGCACTTGCAGAAGATTCATTACAGCAGACTGGAGAGCCTTTTATGCAAGTTGCAGCTGAGGAAGGACCCATGTGGTCCGAAACATGTAGAGCTTCAATAAAATGATATAAACGACATTAAAAGGATTTCCGGTCCTTTTTCTTTTATGATACAAAGTGGAGGTGGCTTCTCCAGCAACTGGTGATGAGCCTTGAAAACTCAAAATCTCAAGGGATATAACCTACATGACTGGACGGTGGTAATGGAGCTTGGTATGGAAGGGCAAGGTGTGTGTTTGGATGCAAGAGCAACATTTGTGTCCATTTTAGCATGACCACACTTGTGGCTGTATTTATAAATTAACACTTTTGGGATACATTGAATGGTATAGAGGTGCTAGCCTAGGCAATACTAATTTTATTGACTTTTTGGATATCCATGTGTATGAACAAAAGTCCATAAATTATCCCAATTAATTGAGAAAGTAAGGACATACTACCAGAAACCCAACCCATTACAGAAAGTACTTACGTTTTGCTGTCTGAAAAGAGTCTTGCAAGAGAGGGTAAACATCTTGATTAAGCTTGGCACTCAGAGTTCTCTTAATATCTGGACCAAAGCCTGACAGAGAGGAGCAGGTTATCAGAAAAAAGTAATTTTTCAGAACCAACTGAGATATGTCTAATTTATAAAAGCATAAAATATTTTTTTAGATAATTAAATAAAAAGAACTTGTAGATGTTTTGAAATGCGTGTTTGAGAATAATTTCTAGCAAAGCATGTTGGTTCCATCTTGAATAATTCTCCCATAACACACAAGCTCTTCTTTCTATATATGTATGTATTTTACAACCAGAAAGTAAACCCTGGGAAAGAAGACCAGAAAGGTTATTGATTGAAAATGAGCTTAAAAATGGAAAATGTTACAAAAAGGTAGAAAAATGTAATTAACTAAAAAATCCTGAAAACATTATCAAACCACAAGAGCAACAGAAATGGACAGGAGATGGCAATGGACTGGAGACTGAGACTCTCAAGTTTAATCTTAAATCATGGGAGATATTTACTTACTCTGTAATTCATCTAAAACCTTCTGCTTAGGGACAGAGAAAGCCGATCCAATCTTTTCAAGCACCTGAAGAATAAAAACATTATTCAGTCATTATTCAGTTGCTGTTTTTTAATGCCAAGAGTTGTAGCTCAGTCACAGGCTACAATCTTAATTCTGTTCTCTTTTTGACTCAGTCTCTCTCTCTCTTTCCACATTCCACATGTTACACCCACCACATATGCAGAAATATGTTGGTTGTGCTAAAGCCCCTGTGGAAGAATTTCCCAGACACTGGGGCTTTTTGTTAGACTCCATGGGGCCTATTAATGGCAACTCAGTTCCAGTCCAAAGTTTCCCTTTCACTCCATTGTACCTTGGATGCCCCAACTGGCCAGTATAGATTGGTACAAGGTTGTATGAAATGTAATGGCAGCTATGATAATAATAATAATGCATACACAGTACATGGCAACTTTGCCAACATGTCATCATTACCACAAAATCCAGTACATTTACTGTAGCACCCTCATACTTCAGTTAAGATGTGCTTGTCGTGGATCAGTAATATTGGGCTAGCTTCTATTTATTTAGAGAGGGGTCCCCAAGTTTTTTTGCCTGTGAGTCACATTCAAGTGTAAAAATAGTGGGGTGAGCAACACAAGCATGAAAAAGTTCATGGTAGTGCCAAGTAAGTACAGCGACTAGTTATTTGGTATATGAACTGTCAGCCTACAGGAACCTCTGATTGATTGTGATTTTTGTAACTCCATATGTACTATGTATGTAATTCATGTAATTTAGTTGTATAAACACATTTACTTTACAGCCCTACACAATCAGCCAGATACCCAAAGACAGTCCAACAATGAAATTTAATAAGTCAAGCCCTTAAAACTATTGCTTCTTATTAGTAGTCCTATATTTATAGCAATTACTTAGCTCTTATAGTTACTTCCTGTTCATTGCACTATATCCTTGGCTATGATGCCAAATTCCCTAAAGAAATAAGTGCAAAAATCCTAACGAGCTGGATTATCATATTTATTTTGTAAGATTCTGAGAATTATGGTACCCATACCTTCAACGTCAAGGTGTCTGTAGTAAGAATCATTGCTGAAGGAAGAATCATTGCTGAAGGTAGTTTTATTTGTTGATTCTGGATAGAAAAACCTTAAATTTACCTTTGTTATGACCAACCCCTATGTTTGCAATGAGCTTCATTTGCTTTTGCATGGTTCTGTAACTTTCCAGCCAGTTCACTTTGTGTGGGACTCTTTTAAAAGTCTGGCTGTGACCTCTTTTCCCCTCACCGTGCTTTCAGGATGAATGTGCTTTTCTCTCTCTCACTCTCTGTCCTTATTGCTTCTAGTGTGTCCCTTGTTTTGATTTGTTACCTTGTTCCCAGGAGAATCATTCTGTCTCTGCTCATTACAACTGGAGTGCATGAAGCAGAGAACTGCACAGCAAAGTCCTTCACTTATTACATAGTTTTTCAAGCATTAACTCCTTTCGCATAGATTACTGTTCCAATAGTTCGTCTAAATTAAAATCCAAAATTTACCAGAAATTGAATAGAAATGGCCTACAATCAGTAATGTAAGTAAGGAGGGGTGGGCCCCTCCGTACATGATTTTCCAGCCGGAATCCGCAATAATCCGTCTGGAATCAGTGGCACATGAGCTGCTGGGGGGCCCTCAGGTGCGGACCCTGGCCCAATTGCACCCCCTGCTCCCCTGGTAGTTACACCACTGCCTACAATTATAATGTAGGGTACTTTATGATGTTGAATTAAACTTCTCTCAGCCTTCTATTATCTTTATACTAGGTGACACATTATCCCCCTATAGACCGTATTAGTAGGCATAATATCCCTTATATTATTACATCAAATATCACGTTCCTAAAGCCTTCAAGTCTCCTTATTTGAATGACACTCACCAGGGGAAGGCTGTCTATGGATCTGCGGAACTTCTGCAAACTGTCTGTGACTTCATTGACCCCTGGAGCAAACTCCTCTTGGACCTTCTGGTTTAGAGCGAATGTACAGATAAGTCCAGTGCTAGGAAAGAAAAAAAATAGAAATATATAACTGGCCTGTTAGATTTTCAGGCACCTAACTCGTGACAACAGAGGGGCTTCAAACATTGCCAAGGACCTAAATGACCTTCAACAGCTAGAGGGCAACAGGTTCAACACCTTTGATGTATACACTAAATATATCTACTACTATTTGGTAAACAAGCTTCCTTATCTTTTCATACACTTTGTTCCTCAAGTGCCCCTTTGATTGGCATCTACCTCGTGGATTTTGACTTGGCAAATGACCATTCAGGGCCCACACAGGACAATGGGGTCAATTTAACCAGAAACGACCAAAATGTAGAACCACAACAGCCTGTATATGACTAGCTTTATACACTCACTCCTGAATGTGCTGCTTACAAACAACACCTGGCAGGTGATATTACAGAATATTAACATTGCGTTGTGTTGTCCCATGCTTTTCTATTGTTTACTACAATGACTTTCTGATCATTGTGCTGTTATGTCAGACAATAGAATGATACATGATGCTAGTTCTCTATAATGAGCCATTTCTTACAGCCCTGCCCCTGCTAAAAATAAATATAATCAGCTATTGTTTCTGATCACATTTCCTATATGGTGACATGTATTTACAACAAACAATGAGACAATTACAATGTCCTGCTTGCAAGCTGCCTTCCCCTTCTTCCTCTCTTCTCTTACATGCCCCCTCATTATATTACTGCACATTTAATAAAATCCCAGTTTACAAAAACAAGACCATTCAACTCAGTGGGCCTATGAGTACTATGCTCAGCCATGGATAATAAGACCCAACATCAGTAATTCATGTGTGTGTCTGCCTTTCTGTCACACGACAAGAACATGCAATTAAGCCTCTTCCAAATCAAGCCCTTTATAGTGTTACCCTATGATCTGGTAGTCTGGCTGAGATCTCTAATGTTGCCGGATTAGTAGGAAGACTCACAGTAGTAGACAGAACATGTATTTTTCTTTACAAAGGAATGGGGGTTTGTTCACGTCAACAATCTTTTGGTAGGAACTAATTGCTACATATATAGCTGATGCTATTGCAATTCGGTTTAATGTTTATGCATTAAAATTGCTTAAGATAAGAAGAATACATTTGATAGATGTTTATATATGCTTTATCAGGGTGTGAGAGCCTACTATAATAGATTTGTTTGCCCTACACATTTGTGTAACCAACCCGTCTAGGACATCTTCAAGTCTTCTTGAAAAGATGAAATAATAAAGTTATATCACAACTCCCTTTGAAAGAATTGTTTATAGCCTTGTGTATTGTACAGGCACATTGAGCCCCTGTTTTAGAGATCTTTCAATTTAATTTGGTCATGGGACATACTCAAGGTCTCAGGTAACCCGGACAGAGTTTCCCAGATTAATAACCTGTGTATTATCAATTCAACCCCAAATCAATATTTACTTTGTTTCCTAATCAGTCAGGCTTCATCCTAACCCATGTCTTCTGTAATATAATCTGGTAGAGTAACACCACCTAGATTATTAAGTATCTTGCCATCTGTTTAATTCATTTCAATACCATCTGATTAATCACATCTCGCTTAGATTAGCTATGAGTGATTTATCTGATTCAATGCAATTTCCCCACCCCTTTCATGCCCACATGTCAATACAATCAATAGGTTGCATAGGTGTGTTCACTTTTGATCAAGACCAGTTGCAGCTCATTTACCAGCACTCATTGCCCCAGTAAACTTACACAAAGAAATCAATAATCAATTATCTTTGACTTGTCGGCTGCTGATTGAATAATGAAAGATAATAATGATTTGTTGTGATTTTTGGCAGTGAGGCTAATTTGCCTGGTTCCATTTAGTCATTCAATACAGCCCTGTCTATATTTGTGATCAGTTATGTAGGCCATGAGCAGTGGTGCTTCCCTTTGTAGTCAATGGAAATGACTAGATTTGATTAAGCAGCATTTTATGCTATCTGAGATATAACACTCTTTGTATTGTGGTCCTTGGGAAGGCTTGGGTTATTAATAATAATAATAATAATAATAATATTTTTCACCATGACTTCATGACATCTCTGTTTATTACAGTAACCAAGTGTGTTTTATTTCATAACCTCATATGTGTTTATAATAGATATCTTCCAAATAGTTTTGGGAATGGAAGGCAATTCTAAGCAAATTGCTGAGTATATCACTATTGTTTATTGTATATCATTAATCTATGAATCAATGAAACTGTAATTACATCCACAATGTCATTATGAGTCAAGGCACATACTCAGCATAAGCTCCTCTGATGAAGAGCACAATGGTGCGAAATGCGTCAGGGAGGAGTGTCTAGCAAGGGGTTTTGCAGATAGAGGGAGGCTACTGCCATGTATTATGCAAAAATTGTTTTACGTTTGATGTGATTTGCAGAGGTTTTTTTTTTGCATTAATAAAATGCCATATTGGATCTGTTATCGGGAAACCTGTTATCTAGACAGCATTTTATCTAAATAATCCAAATATTTGAAATTGATTTCTTTTTCCTCTGTAATAATAAAACAGTACCTTCGACTTGATCCAAACTAGGATATATTGAATCATTATTGAAAATAAAACCAGCCTATTGGGGTTATTTTATGTTTACATGATTTTCTAGCAGGTATCAAATTACAGAAAACATTTGTTATCCAGAAACCCCCTAGGTTCCGAGCATTCTGGGTTGCAGGTCCCATACCCGTAGTTAAATGTAAGACAAATCAGCCATGGATCCCGATTGCCTTGAAGGATTATGAGTCCTTTAGCTTTTTATGAAATATAACAAGCTTTCCAAATGGCTTTGAGGCTCTTTAGAGGTAAAACAACATGACAGTGGTTTCAAAATGGGGTCAAATGGCTGCAGAGAGGCACCTTGGAATTCTATGCTGACAGAATCAATTAAACTAAGATAAATGTGAGTTCTCAGAGATGCCAGAAACTCACTATGTTCTACATGAATATTGGATTATAAAGAGGTGAGCATAAAGAGAATCCATATTTACAAGGATATTCTGTATTACTGGAAGGTTTCCTTTCCTGTTGTCATTGAAACACTACACAC
>CM044435.1:121321693-121333269 GCA_024363595.1 Xenopus borealis | reverse complement strand
AACCCAATGTTTGGTGTAGACCACATGCATCCAAGGATTCAGAGGTGGAGATGGTGGGTCCCTTGTAGCTCATAGAACTTTAAAAAATTGTAGCTGTTATCCCTGGTGCAAAGGAAGGCATTTGATGCAGTGTACATCAGTTTTCATCTCTGAAAAGTGTCATTAATATGCCTACAGTATATTGTTAAATGGCTGTTGTAATATTCTACTGTCATTCCATTTATATAGGCAATAAAAAAAAAAACTGAAAATTGTGAATAATAATTCAGAGAAACAGAAAACCATTTCTGAGGTGACACAGGTGAATATTTAAAAGTGCTTATATTATAACTGTGGGTGATATTTCTGCAGCACCTCTAGGTGCCTATAAAACAGTCATGTAGCATTCTGGGATGACAGCTTCTAGTGTCAATCTCAAACCTCCGATGTGGCCGGAATCACTGAAAAAAGTATAACACTGTGACACTTTGGCAACCTTTCCTAGTGAAAAATAAATGACAATATCAATAAATATTAAAACTGAAATAACCCGACATGAGCTTCATAGAGACTGGAGAGTGACAGTTCAGTTTCTCTGAGCTATAAACATAACAGGTTTATTACAGACAATCATTATTTAATAGAAATGAACTCTTTTAGGAAGCCTTCAAGAAATTAAGTGGAAAAAAAACCCTGAAATATTCAGAAACCTGGAAAAAAAGGAGACAGACAGCAAGTACTGAGGACAGCATAGTTATTGGAATTTGCAAGATATTTCTAATTATCTTGGGGTACAGTGTGTTAACCTTAGTTTTCTTCTGTGCAGCCTCAGCAACCATTACTATTCCTTTTAGAGCTGTGCATAACAAACAACAAAGAGAAATTCTGGGCTGAGTTCTCTTAAACTAGAGAATGTTTTATGGGTACCCGTGAGAATTCACGAAGCAATAGCAAAAATCACCATAATTCACCGCAAACTTTCCACATCATCCCGTTCTTTGAAGTTCTACACCTCCTGACACTGCTCTTCATGCGCCAAATTGACAGCTGCAGTCACTTAATTCATCGTTCTCTCTTTGAATTTCCATATTAAACCAACGTATAGACATCACATTTTATAAAAAGTTTGGTCCAGGTCTAGTAACACTAGACCAATGAGATATGGGATTTGAGAGAGCAAACCTCCTTAGCTGCTTTCTGCTGATTGGATGTATGATGGAAATGATTCCCCTGTTATCACCCCTTTTTATCCCCCCCTCTGTCTCTTACTTTTGATTTCTTTTTATTAGCCGCTTCTAATTGCATGTCGCTCAATGGAAAACAGACATTATGTGGACATCCCTTCTAATTATTGGCAATTTACACCATTTCCAAGTGCTACATCATAAATGGTTTTGACAATTGGATATCAGTGGATAATAACCCTTTTTAGAAAGTATGGTCCATACAGAGTAAATCTGAAGAAATTGGAGGAACCTGACTGGTTTACACAGAACCCTGACCTGCAATTAACTCCTGTGGGGGAACTATGAAAGCCAGACCTGAGTGTCCAACATCATTGGCCAACCTCTTAAAGGAGTTGGAAAGACAACATCACTGTAAATGAAAAAAGGGGGGATTGTGTACTTACCTGAGATGCTGTCCAGTGATGGGCGTTGTCATGGCCTCTCCAAAAGTTAATTGAATAAGTTCAGCATTCTGGCTGTTATATACACTACATGGCCAGAATTACTGTATGTGAGCACCTGCCTTTCCAGTATCTGATTCCCAAACCAAGGATATTAATATGAAGCTGCTCCTCTCTGCTATGAAAGCCTATACTCTTCTGGGAAGGCTTTCCACTAGATGTTGTAACATTGTTGGTAGGATTTGCTTCCATTCATACTTAAAGGAGAAGGTCAATTGCCCCCACTTGATTGTATTCACTTACCTTATACCTCAAGCTGATGCTCCAACCAGCAGAAAACTGACCCGGCCCAGGGTTCTTCCAGTGTGCTCCACAGAGGGATCCTCTTCCTGCTTCTTTCTTCATGTGGGTGCTCATACACAGTAGAGTGAAAAACCAAACCAAACAAAAAACTGTCTTTTTCACTCTACTGTACACGTGCTAGCCCCAGGATCTTGAAGAAACAAGATGAAGAGGAACCCTCTGTGGTGCTCGCTGAGACACCAGGCTGGGACAGTTTTCTGCTAACAGGAGCACCAGCCCAGGGTATCAGGTGATTGATTACAATCATGTGGGGGTGCAAACTTTTGGCATGCCCAAGTGATTGTGACTTTCCTCTTCCTTTAATTATGAACGGAAGCAAATCCTAGCAACCACATTACAATATTAGTTGGAAAGCCTTCCCAGAAGAGTAGAGACTGTCATAGCAGACAGGAGCAATCATATAAATATGGTTTGGGAATAAGATACTGGACAGACAGGCATTCACATTCAGTACTTCTGTCCATATAACAAATATAACAGCTAGAATGTTGAATTTCTTCAATTAACTTTCATGACAATGCTCATCACTGGACAACATTTCAGTTAAGTGTACAACATGCCCTTTTCTCATTTACATGATCAAATTCCCAGTAATTTATCTATCATGACATACTTTTATTTTATTTTTTTGCTCTACATGCGATCTTGCCACCATAGGCACTAGAAATAAATTTCCTCTTGTTTACCTCATCTTTCTGTACCTTTACTTCCTCTTCCCCTTTACACAAAATGGCCTGTCTCATCTCCACAGCCAAGCACTTGCCTTCTCCTGCCTTAAACCTCTTGCTGCTCCTTATGTATGAGATCCCCTCCCACCATGCATATGCCAGGCTTCATTGCTCCTCTATATTAAAAGCAGAGAATTAAAGCTAAATATAGCACTACAGTAACAAGCTGGATGGTGAATGGAAGTGCTCTTTCTAAGCCAGCAATGCTGTGAACTACAGTTGCCCTTTCCTAGAAATTACCGTTTTGTTTGCTCGTGCCCTGCTTCCTTTACAGACCGACTACCTCTTTTAACTTTAATATGGCAATTTTTCAGAGAGCTGGCAGAGACACAAATATTGTACATAGAATAAAACCCACAGAAATTGTAAACCTCAGGTTTAAAAGTACCAGTCTCTTTGCAACCCCTGTGTGGCACAAAGATGGGTGCAAAATTCTCCTTCGCCAATTTGTATCTTGACTGGTGGGAAGATTTGAATATATTTAATGATTCAAATATTTACAAAAAATCCATTGTCTGCTACATAGACACTATGCTATTAGTTTGTTCAGGCACCAAGTCACTTTTTAGAAAATATATCTCTACTCTATTAACGAGAATCAAAATTTTAAATTCACGTTTGACTTTAATGCAGAAACATTGAATTTTCTTGATATTCCACTTGTATCCCAGTAAGTGTACCTCACTATCTACCCAAGGAAAAACGGTATATTTTCCCTTTTCACCCTATGTCCATTTCTTTCCCTCCTGCAACTAGATTATTGCAGCCTATGATTAAAGGAAATTGTTCCAGAAATGCATAAGGCCACGTGGCTCCATCTGTTGGAATACATTTCTCTTATTTTTATCCGGAGTGACGCCTATCTATTACTACCCCCAATAGTTACAGCTGAGGCGCTGGAGGCGGAGCACCTAGTTTGGAATGGTGTGAGCGGAGGAGAAGGACCCACGAGGGGTGAGTTTGGAGCGGGTTAAAATTTGACTAGATTATTGTATTCATGAATCTATATTGGTGAAAAAAACAATCCTGTTTATGAAAGGGGGTTCAACTTTAAGTACATTTTTAGTATGTTATCGAATGAGCCATTCAAAGCAACTTTTCAATTAGTCTTTATATTTATACTTTTTTTAATTATTGGCCTTCTTCTTCTGACTCTGCCCAGTTTTCAAATACTGACACCATCTAAAATGTATGCTTATGATTAAGGGCGCCTGCGCCCCAAACGTGAGATGTACTGTGTGCCTATGATTATGGATCAATAAAGATTTTGGATTTTAAAGCACTCCGGTGAGTGGAAACTCTGTTTTTTATTTTCCTGATTCAGTGCGGTGTGGGAGGCCAAAGGACTCCAGTACCCGGCGATACATCCGAGGGCTGCCTTTAATGCAAAGAAGCCTTGCGGTGAGTCTGAGCTGTATTTTCTATCTATATTAAGTAAGTTAGTCAACCTAACTCTCTCAGGATGTTAAAGGAGAACCAAACTTGTTCCCTGTGTAGACCTCCTCCTACCCCCCTGCCAGGCAAATGCCCCTAATTTTTTACTTACCCCATCTGCTGATTTTTGCTATGGGAGTTCACGGCAGCCATCTTCAGTCTTCTTTGTAAGTAGTCCAGAAGGCCGGAAATTTTCGTGACTTTAAGCTCATGCGCAGTGGTTCGAATCTCCTCCAACTGTGCATGCGCCAAAACTTATGAAGAAGACTGGAGAAAAAAGATGGCTGCAGTGAACTCCTGTGGCAAGAATCTGCAGGAGGGTTAAGTAAAAAATTAGGGGCATTTGCCAAGGAACAGGGGGGGGGGGGGGGGTTCTTACAGGTTTGTTCTCCTTTAAGAAACATCTTCAAAATGTAAAAGGAACTTCTCTCATTGACTTCTACATGACTTTGGTTTGATTTTTTGCAGTTTTGGGGGATAATAAGTCTCAAAAAATTTGAGGTTTTTCCCCTTTTAAAAACTCAACCCCTCAGAAACAGCTCTTCAATATATGAAGGACAACTGCTAAACAAATATGACAGCCCCCTCATAGAGGAACGCGGTGGATTCTGGTGTCAGCACTCTTTAAGAACAGTAGGAAATAATAATCCAATAATCAACAGCAGCCAATCATATATTTGCCTTCATTATTATTTTTGCAGCTGGCTGATGAAACCTAATTGCTGATTGGTTTAAGGCCAGCTGCAAATTTGCCAGAAGCAATTGTGTTCATAGAGTGCACTGGAGAATGGTTTGAGAAGCTGCTTGCAGTTAGAATCTGCAAAGCACTAAACATGGAAACTAATGCACGCTCTTCCAAGAAACTGACACTTGTAACTAGAAATGAAAGGTTTAATGTTGGCAGGTTTAAGGATTGTTACAAAAAGCCGTTTTACTGGCATTTTATAAAATGCCTCAGAATGTAGGATATTGCTATTCATTACTGGTCTTAGATTTTAATACATACAGTATATCTATTTATGCAAATAAATATAATAACGCAGGAACCGTGAATATATTATAAAATATATCCGTTTAAAGGGTGCTTAATGTCATATAGTCACTACTATTATATTGGGTATATTTGTATAACCATGACAACCCTCCTACATGCTATTTATTTCCATCCTATACATGTAAAAATCCCTTCTTTGGGAGATTCCTGTGTCAGCTCTGACGTGTTCCTCCATCTATTTTCTGTTGTACCGTGTCTTAGCAAAGCCCCGCCTGCTCTATTGCTTAAAGAAGTCAAACTATAACGGGGTAAACCACATGCCCCCCTCTCCCCCGGCCTACTTCCCCCCCAGCGCAAAATGCCCCTAAGTTGCTACTTACCCCCTCAGTTCAGTTCCTGAGCGTGGAGGTTGCAGACGCCATCTTTTCCCCAGTCGTCTTCTTCCAGGATTCTTTGTTGCTTGGCAGCGCATGCGCAGTAGGAGCATTTGCCAGTTCCGCTCTACTACTTCAGTCTACTTCCGATTGAAACTTCGTGACTTTCGGTGCATGCGCAGTATAGATGAACTGGTAAATGCTCCTACTGTGCAGCCGCCACCAAACGCCAATGGATCCTGGAATAAGACGGCTTGAGAGAAGATGGCGCCTTTCTTACATACTAAAAGTTAACTTGAAGGTGAACCACCACCACTTTAATGCAAATTCAAGTTATTTCAACTTCCCACCAGATAAAATAACAGCCACGACTCGACTATATCCCCTGATTTAAAGTTTTCTTGACTCTACTTGCTCTACTACAAACAATTTCCTGAAAGGATGCCAGATTTTTGAAACTGAACATTTTATGGAAATCCTTAGGGCGTTTTCATTTGCTCGTTTTACTGGATGTTCAATGGGAGGTCTGACTGAGGGATTTCTGTCAATGAAGGAGATTAGGGTGGTTCATCTATCAAAGTTAAATTTGATATGTTAAAGAATGGCTAATTCTAAACATCTTTCCAATTGGTCTTAATTTTTTCTTTTTTTATAGTTTCTGAATTGTTTGCCTTCTTCTTCTGATTCTTTTCGGCTTTTAAATGGGGGTCACTGACCCCATCTAAAAAAACAAATGCTCTGTAAGGCTACAAATGTATTGTTACTGGCACTTTTTATTACTGATCTTAGTATTCAGGCCTCTCCTGTTCACATTTCAGTCTCCTTTCCCTATCACGGCAGTGGCAGAACTACTGGGGGAGCAGGGGGTGCAATTGGACCAGGGTCCACACCCCCTCAGGGCCCCCTGGCACATCGCCCACTGTCAATTTGCAGCCACAACAGACATTTTCCTGAAGGAAGCAGTGGCCGATTTCCGGAATGAGAATCTCACATGGAGGGTGGCAGGCAGCCTGCACCAGGGCCCGCCCCCCTTCAGTTACGTTACTGTATCAAGGCATGGTTGCCAGGGTAATTTGGATCCTAGCAACCAATTTGCTGAAATTGCAGATTGAAGTGCTTCTGAATAAAAAGCTAAATAGCTAAAACTGAAATAATAAAAAATTTAATTATCTCAGAATATCACTCTCTACATCATACTAAAAGTTAATTTATACGTGAACAACCCCTATGATGACATACAGCGCTACGAAATAAGTTGGCGCTATAGAAATACATAATAATAATAATAATAATAGGTAGAGTAGTATTCGGCTAAGAGCAGGTCTCCAGGGAATCATTTAAAACGCCAATAATTATATCTGATAGTGATGGGCGAATCTGGGCGAATAATAAGCAAGACGGTGAAAAATTTGCAAAACACTTTGAAGTCAATGGACGCCAAAATTATTTTAAACAATTTTTCACATGAGAGATATTATTTTTATACGCATGACTATTTTGTCCAAATGCATTAAGGTCAATGGGCATCTGAATAATTTTAACCCATGACAATTTTTATGCACACGAGTACATTTTGACTATCAACAATTTTTTTTTGTTGTGGCTTATTTTTCACTGGCGAATTTTCAAAAACATTCCCGGGGGCGCAAAACACAAAAAAATTGCAGCAAATCCATACCTGACGTATTTATTCGTCCATAACTAAGTATTTGCAGTAACATGGCAGAGAAGATTAAGAACCTCGGGGAACTGTTTGCTATCTCTGGGACAAGGTTCTTCTATAAAGCTGTGATATTTTGAGCATGTGTTTGTTCGGTCATGTTATAATCGTATTTTCTTATTGTTTCATATTGCAGCAATAGAAACAACAGAGCCAGTGCCTGCCGAGGGCCCAAGGGTATAGAAAGCTAATATAATTTTGCAACTATTGCATAAAATACATACAATCTTCCTGTAACAATTCTAACGTTTTTGCCCTTTAACTTGCAGTTATGCTGCTGATTTATTGCCTTTTTATTTAGGTTAGTTTTTAGACCTGTGTGCTCTACAATGATGAGCTTGACTATTTAAACTAGTCTTCTAATACATTGCAATGCGGTGGCTAATTGGCAGATAAACAGAGAACCGGAGACTCAGCGTGGAGCACAACTTTGGTGCTTTTCCGGCAAAGAAGGGGTTAAGCCCATTAGGCAAGGGATGGTGAACACAATGTAGGGCCCGCTGGGATAGTTAGAAGTTTACCATTACCCCACTGAGCACTAATTGCCAGCAATGTAACAAAAATAATTCTCTTTGTAAAATTAGAAGTAGCACGCGGCTAGGTAATAAATCATTATTTCGTCTTTTCTTACTCACAGCAATACTGGATGTCTGAGATTCCCGCTATCCCCAGGAGAAATCCCAGGATCATATTTACAGTGTTTGGGTCTGGAGATATTAGGCGATGTGTGCGTTAATGCCTGTATTGTATCCTATAATTAGATTGTCCATGGGTTGCCATTGCACCGTGTTTGTAATGAATAACATTATTGTGCCTAGTGATGTTTAGGAAAGGAGTTATACCTCTAAACAGGTGTCACCATTGTGTTGCTGTTGCTGCTTTGTAATGATCTCTTAAGTAACAACAATGCTCTGTTTGTATGCATGTGTCTGTTCATTAGAGGGGACTAATTCAACTACTTTGAGGACAGTCACAGTGAAGCTATAGGGCAGTTTTCCAGCATTTTCTATGGGGCAACACAGTATAAGACATAGCCATGGGCTGTATATTAAAGGATAAGGGAAGTCTAAATAGAATAAGGCTAGAAATTCTGCATTTTATATACTAAATATAAACATGAACTTACTGCAGCACAAAGTCTAATCAAACAAATGATTTATGCTTTCAAAGTTGGTCATAGGCGGCTGCCATCTTTGTTAATTATCTTTGCAAGACCAAGACTGTGCACATGCTCAGTGTGACCTGGGCTGCTTAGGGATCTTCATAAATGATCAAAACAGGGAAACAAACAAAGCTGCTTGAGTTCTGCATGGCTGGGAAGTAAAGCGGAGGCTCCTCCTGCTGCTCATAAGTATGATTGTTTCCCTGCCCAGCATTAAGGGACCGTCTGACAATTCCTATCCACAGCAGTAAATGAAGGAACTGTATGACTGCATACAGTCAGATTTCTTATAAAAGCGGTATACATATTTTAATTAAAGTATATTGGAGATAGGTTTCTTTTTCATTAAAGAAAGTAAAAATGGGATTTTATTTTTTTGCCTTGCCTTGTTCTTTAAAAGAGTGGTCATCCTGAAATAAACTTTTAATAAGATGTAGACCAATTGCAATTTTTGTTCAACAGCTCTACATTTGGTGTTTTAGTCCTATCCTATTTGCCTTAGCAACCAGGCACTGGTTTTAATGAGTGACGGAAATATGAATAGTAGAGGGCCTACATGGAGATAAGTCATAACAAGTAGCAATAGCTTTTGGCTGCTGGGGTCAGTGAGACATTTGAAAGAGGCAGAAGAGAAATGCAAATAATTAAACAACTATACAAAATAAATAATGAAATGTAAAGCTGCTAGGAATAAGCCATTCAATAACATACTAAAAGTGAACTTAAGGGTAACTACCTGTTGCTAGCCTACAAAGATGTTTGTGAAGCCCACTGGCAGCTGGGGAATCTTAGGATATACAGTGGATGACCACATTCAGCCTGTGGGTCAGGATTCCCTAACCTTTTTTTTCTTTATTTTTTACCTGTAAGCCACATTGAAATGTAAAAAAAGTTGGGGAATAGGGATGGGCATATTTGACCCATTTTGCTTTGCTTAAAAATCCCCCATCCCTATTAGGGAACAACAAAAAAGTTCCTGGTGTGCCAAATTTGGACAGCAATTGGCTATTTGGTAGCCCCTATCTGGATTGGATATACAGGTTACTCTGTAAGCTCCTGCTTTGAGGCCACTGGGAGCAACATCCATGGGGTTAGTGAATGACTTGTTGCTCTCAAACCAATATTTGGAAATCCCTGCTGTGGGGACAGGGTTGTCGAAGGGATAACCCTGTTCAGTTTGGGGATTTTCAGTTAGTGCTGCTCAAGCCAATGTTGGACAGGGAGGGGGTATTGTTTGCACTAAATGAATTCTAGTTCTTTCTTGATGGCTGCAAGTAATTCAATATTGTATATACTGCAATGTGAAGAATGTATGTTGTGATAGCTCTGGTCAGATTATAGTTTGGATTCTATCCTCATTGTCAAGGGCATCGAGGGTGGGGCAATGCCAGATGGGGAAAGGTTATGACATTTGGGGGTCGTGTTTTTGCTTCATGTGGGTGTGATCAGATGTGTTTATTGGACAGATTATTGTTATTGTTGTGACCCAACCACCCCAGAGAAAACCCGAACTGTTTGGGTCAAAGCCGAACAGGTGGCAACCCTATATATCAGTGGTCCTCAAACTTGGCCCTCCAACTGTTAAGGAACTACAAGTCCCACAATGCATTTGCCTGACTGTGGCTGTCAGACTCCATCATTGCATTGTGGGACTTGTAGTTCCTTAACAGCTGGAGGGCCAAGTTTGAGGACCACTGCTATATATAATGCAATAAACCATTTTATAGTTCTCTACAACCCTTGCCCATATAATGAATGAAGAGTTAGAATTTTTTATAGCATTTTCCAGCTAACAATGCAATGCCTTTGACTTTGATGCTCTCACAGGATCGGGTCTAAGTCCTTTAGATCATCTTGGACCTTTTAGACCTGATCCAAAATACTTGCATCTTGGAAGTAGGAAGTAAATACAGTACAGCACCTTAGCAGCAAAACCTTGTCCTAGAATATTAATATTAAATCTGTGTTTGCTGGGTGTCTAATCCACAGACGATTAGGCGCTGCATTTTCCAAATCTTATTTCTATTTTTTGACTTTAGCTGGCCAACTGTCACCAAATAAAAGCTGTCATTTGGAGTGAGTAGAATGATTTTGCCACACTGTCAAAATTGCACGAATGCTTAGCTTTTAGCATTTTATAGACGCTACAACTTAGTCCTCTCACAAATCCAGGTAAATAAATGGTTCTCCTCAGCCCTGTCAGAAACAAGAGGAGATGCACAGTCTATTGAGAGTCTAGTAGGGCTGCAATTAAGGTCCATTTTGGTAGTTTGAGACAGTCAGCAGTCATTTTTTAATGGAAGCATAAAAATATATTTCTGTAGTTACCGACATCAAATATAAAGGGAGAAAGAGAAACACTATTCACCTTCCTGCCTTTCTGCAAATCAGATAGGGACCAAAAGAACCAGTGACAGAGGATTAAAGGCTCAGGACTGCATTCTAATAGAGAAAAAATATATATTAATTTATAGTACCTCGTATATGGAGTCTAGTAAATCCATACAATGCCATTGTCACACTTAAACTCTTGTCTCCCACTTCAGAATGACCTGTCATGTGTCTCATTGGAAATGGTACAGCGTTCTTCATGAGTCGGGCTTGACATTGCATGTCCTTCAGGTGGTTGAAGGATGATATGCACCTGACTGGCTCTGTGTTATAAAACTCGTTAAATCCCCATATGTAATGCAATGAGGCATCTGGCGGCACCTGTACAACCCAGAACCAGCCAATAGGGAGATACAAGGAGCAAGCGCCCTTCACAAAGGTAAGGGACAGAAAATCTATCATGTATGCCATAAGTATCCGTTTAGGAACAAAAAGCATGATCTGCATTATACCACGTATCTGTATAATGAACGCCATACCCTTAGTCATAGCCTTGTACTTATTTACATATTTTAAGCATGCAGTTAGATAGGAGAATATTGATGTTTCCTATTAAGGGCTCTGCATTTTTAGCTGTGGTTCAATAAATGGGGTAGAGGGCCATATTAGAAAGTAAAGATAATGTGCCATCTATCACTGTGCCCTTCAATGGTTTTGTAGAGAGGGCAGAAACCACACAATACCATGAATATTCTATTTTACTTAATTAACTCAGCATGGCTACATTTGTTTCTCTTTGGCCTTCTATCTAATGAGTCATTATCTATCTATGTATCTATCGATCTATCTATCTATCTATCTATC
>CM044435.1:121298703-121310488 GCA_024363595.1 Xenopus borealis | reverse complement strand
AACTGACAGTTGATACACTTGCATAGTGCATGACCACATTGACATCTTTGCAATCTGCAGAATTTATTTATTGAGTGCTGTTCTTAGATCTACCAGGCAGCTGTTATCTTGTGTTAGGGAGCTGTTATCTGGTTACCTTCCCATTGTTCTGTTGTTAAACTGCTGGAGTGAGGTAAAGGGAGGTGGTGATATCACTCCAACTTGCAGTACAGCAGTAAAGAGTGACTGAAGTTTATCAGAGCACAAGTCACATGACTTGGGGCAGCTGGGAAATTGACAATATGTCTAGCCCCATGTCAGATTTCAAAATTAAATATAAAAAAATCTGTTTTTTCTTTTGAGAAATGGATTTTGGTGCGGAATTCTGCTGGAGCGGCACTATTAACTGATGCATTTTGAAAATTTTTTTTTTTTCCCATGACAGTATCCATTTAATGTCTTAAACTTGGATTTGTGACATTTGTTTACTTCTTATCCTTTTAAGAAGTAGCATATAATATCTGCATTGATACACTTGCATAGTGCATGACCACATTGACATCTTTGCAATCTGCAGAATTTATTTGTAATGAATACTAATCAGCCATGCAGCATGTGGATTCCATGGGTTGCAACCCTCTGTGTGGTTAGAGATCCAGAAAGTTGCGCACATCAGGAATAAGGATAATCTTCTGTTGTGAGAGAAATTTGGCCTGAATTTACCATGTGTGTGTTTAGGCCAAGGCCTTGGCCTCCCTCGATCATACTTAGTTAGGCCCAGATACAAAAAGTACAAAGCTCTAAGATACAATGTGGTGCTAAATCTGGAAAATCTGCTGCTATGAGGAACAGTAATCAGCATAAACAGAAAAAAAAGTCAGATGGCACTCAGAGCAGCAAATGTGCTAAATCCTTTGTGTTTTATTGAGATTTTCACACAACATTTCAGGGGTTCCTCCCTTTTCTCAAGTTACATACAATAATGCCCTTCCTACATATTTAAGTGACATCATACAATGCTTAAATACAAAATGCTGAACATCATATACGGATGAAAGAATACCTGTTAAGTGACAATGAAGTGCTAGTTTTCCATATCATGGTTGCGCACCATCATCTCAAATTCGTGAAATAAAAAATATAAGACCCTATTGGATTAGTTCAGACACTTCTGATCCACTGGAAACTCTGCTTAATTTTTGGCAAGCCCAAACCATTTTGGAGTCAGCAACTGAACTCCCTATGCCATAAAGGCTGAAATTCCACTTACAAAAAAAGAATGGGTCAATAAAGGAGCTTCTAGTTAGCCAAATTGCCCCAATGGGTTTCATGTGAAGCTGCACATTTAATCATTTATTTGTCCTTTAGTCTGGGCTCATGTGGTATTTGTACCAACATGGTGATTCTGCTAATCAAAAGCATCTTTTCTACACTCATCCGTGTTAATTGCTTCTATAGTCAGCCAATATACAGAGCATGTTTAGCCCAATACGCTTGATGCGTTTCATGGAAAAAAACACTTCCTAAAAAGCTATATATATATACAGGTCTAGGAAAGGCCACCAAGATCCCGCAACTCTACCAATGCAGCTTTTAATTTGAAAATTTTACCTATAATAAAACACACTATTCAACATTCGACTTGCTTGAAGTGTCTGTGGGTGTAAGGGGTCTGGTATATAATTCATTAGCCTGGAAAAGCTGCAAAAATGAATCGGCACCAGTGTTCCCTATGTATAAAGTGTGCAACATATTGCAATACACATTTCTTTCTCTTTTCCCAAAGTGACAGTAGGGGGTTGTACAGTATTTATTACCTGACGTATTTGTATACCCTGTAACTCCAGAAACAGTTCTGAGTAGAACAAATGAGCCAAAGTCGGATGTGTCTAAGCTTATCAAAAAATAAATGTGTGTTCACAGAATTGTCTACCTTGCTTCTTTTGCTGCTAAACTGAGCAACATAAACCATTCTGGCACTAAGAACAAGTAGAGGTGATGGATGGGTCTGATGAAATGGACGTCATTTCTTGATTAAATCAAACTTTATTGATGCCCGTCTTTCCATTGTTTATGGCTTTAAAAGGCTGTTTCAGCAGCTTCTGAGGAAGCAAAAGACTGAGAACAGGATACATATTCAAGACGGAGAGCACGAAATGGTTTACTGATTTTTTGGTTTGACCTGCTGAAGCAGTGGAAGATGCTAATGAAATAGACTAGATAGGAACTGGTGGATAGAAATTTAGAATAATATATGGATTAAGCGTCAATAAGGAATTTAAAAAAACTTAAAAGTTATGTCCTATCATGTTTACACTATAGCATCACCTACAAAGGGGAGCACAGTGTATACCCTGAAATACTCCATTAAATGCACAGATGTCAACTAAGCCCATGTCACTAGGGTCATAATGGATTTAAATTTGGATTCTGCATCACTCTATGTCAATGATGCTCAAACTGTGCGGCTACCGCCCCTGGGGGCAGAAATTGGAGAAGTGGTAGAGAGGCACAGGATGAAAGCCAGTCAGGGTGAGATGTGGAGAAATTGCTTATTTGCTTTCCTAGATAGCTGAAAACCCAGATTGAAAGTCAGTTAGGATGGGATTAGGAGTGAAAACATATTTTATGTCCTAGAAATTCCTAGAACTATGATCGAATGATTGATATTCATCCTATATCTGTACTTGGTGTGAGTTAAGGGGAGCCTTGACTAGAGGTATGACCTCAAAGGGGCTTGAAACTAAGAACGACTGACAACCACTGCTCTTAATGGCAAGTATCACAAAATAGGGTCTCAAAATGTCTTAGTTGAGTCTTACTTGATGGCTCTGCCATTATCTCCTGAAAATTAAACTCCCTCGGTGGAAGAAGGGTTTGACTGGACACATTTGTGAGGCCACTGGTTAAATATCACAAATTTTTTTTAGCTGATAATGAAACTTTTTGTAAAATCTTTCTAGCATGCAGTATTACTCAGCTGTATATATTTTATGTATCGTTTATTGCAGTGATTCCCTTGTACTGTGCTTTATATTCAGTTACTGGTATAGGAATCAAATTATAACTATACAATAGGCCACCTTCCCATTTATAATGGTAGTTCTGAAAGGGACATAATAAAAACCAGTGACAGATTATGACAACAGTCTGTGTATATGGCTTTCCTTTCCAAGTAAAAAAAAATGTCCCATGTCTAGGAGATTCCTTATTCGATAATTTATTGTATGTCTTCTCAGCATTATTCAGTGCTTCATGATCATTTCGGTCAGGGACCAACTGAATTATTAATCCCCTGAGACTGTCGATCAATAGAAAATTCCGCCTTCCAGAACCTTAATCTGAAGAGTTTTCAATTGAGTCTTCCAAAGAAGGTGGCACTGCAATAAACTCACAAGTTTCAGGAGCAAGGCCAAGCATGCTTAAGCAGGAGGAATAATAGATGGAGAATTGGGTTAAATGCACAAGAGGTAATATACTTGCCTCTTTTTTTTAGTACACAATATGGGAGCCATGTAATGTTAGGCAGAAAGACTTTTCCAAAAACCTGTTGGACCCAATAAGCATGTGGCCTTTATAGGTATGGACCATGTCATGTATGGAACATGATATCTTGTGGTGCAGCCAATCTCCTCTGCAATTACATTGTAGAGCCACCATAGATGTAGTCTGCTCGTACCTCATACTAGACTTAATATTAGTGTTTATATTCACTGTTTGTGAATTCATTTATGTAGTTCCTGCCTCATAGGAAGTAGAATTTGTAAACTGTGCAGACCCAGTCACTGAAGTTTTTCCATTCCTTCCACGGCACTTGATAAATCTATGCATAAACACACAGCCATGAATCACAGGGTGCCATTTTTCATGCAGCAGAAGCAGAGTCCTAGCAGGACTTCAATTAATCAAATGCCGTAATGAACCACAGTTCCTTTGCAAGCCCTTGTAATTGATAAATAATTTTATCTAACCTTGAAGTAGGAGTGCCATTAATTACAACTTGTTTGTGCTGGGGAGGGAGGCATGAGCTTGCGTGGCCTGTTTAAAGTTGATTAAAGTTATGGTTAAAACTGAATAGTATATTACTGGGACCACTTACATGATACTTGGGAACTAAGTTGATGTTTATCAAGTCAAACTGGGAAATGAACTGGGCTGCAGAAAGCATGGTGTTCATGCATTGTCCTTTCTTTTAGAGTGCCTCTCCTTTAAAGGAGAAAGAAAGGCCTATTTACTTACTAGTTAGGCACCCCCAAGTGATTCTATATACTTACCTGAAACGTAGACCGGTGCTCCTAGCAGTAGAAACCTGCACTGGACTGTGAGTTCTTCCAAGTGATTGTATATACTAACCTGAAACGTGGGCCGGTGCTCCTAGCAGTAGAAACCTGCACTGGACTGTGAGTTCTTCCAAGTGATTGTATATACTAACCTGAAACGTGGGCCGGTTCTCCTAGCAGTAGAAACCTGCACTGGTCTGTGAGTTCTTCCAGCAGGGTCCCCAGAACATTCGGCTTCCTTCTTCTTCAAATTACCTGGGGCAGACGCATGCACAGTAGAACAAAATAGGAGACTTCCTAGTTCAAGTTTGGCTTTTTGCGCTACTGCGCATGTGTAACTGCATGAAGAAAGAAGAAGAAAGCCAAATGCTTTATGATGCTCGATGGAAATACCTCCAGACCAGTGCAGTTTTCTGCTGAAATGAGCACAGGCTTGGTTTCAGGAAAGTATATACAATCACTTGGGGGTGCCTAACTTTTGGCAAGTAAAGAGGCCTTTCCTTCTCCTTTAACGTTGAACACATTATATGACTGGCAAGTGTTTTCAATAAACTTCTGCTGTTTAAAAACACTTTCAATAATTGTATACTTGAAGTTTAGGTACAGAGGGATTAAAAAAAGGTGCATGAGCTTGTCTTTATGACAGCATTAAACCATGCACTAAATAAATACGCAAGTATAGAACCGGGGGGTTTCAAAAAAGCAACCAGACAAGCTAAAATAGATAAGAAAAAGATAACTGGCATATAAACAGTAAATGAAATAAAGCAAAAAGGGGTGGGACTCAGATGGAGAAACATTAGTTGATGAAAGCAGGGAAAAAGCAGAGAGTATGGTTTTTTGCCTCTGGAGGAAATTTAAAAGAGACTAGAAAGTAAAAATGGTCCAGGCTGGACCAGGATATTAAAAGAACTCAGCTCTGTGATAGCCAAGCCCTTTTCTACTATTCTTTGAAATCTGTCATGGTGGTGAGAGATTGGGAAATTGCTACTATGGTGATATTATTTAAAAAGGGATCCCATCTTCAGACAGAAAACTGTAGGCACTTTTGGAGGGTTAATAAAGGTTATAACACTTGAATATGGCCTATGATTAAGGGATTGATGCCCGATGCCCGTCTTCCTTTGGATTTGAAGTATAACACTTGAATACACTACAAATTACAATACTTGCCAGCTTGATTTAATGTGCAATAGATCTTGCCAAATGCAGTTGTCTTCTATGAGGAAGAATTGGGGATAGAGGCACAAATCCAATCTAATGATGAAACCAAATAATCACCAGAGGAAGGGGACATCCACTTATTTAGAGCAACTGATCTCCTTTAAGCAGGTCATTGAAAAAGGGAATAACATTTTACCCTCTTTTTCTACAAGATATCGGTAATGTATACACCCATGCCTGCCTTTGTTTCTACCAGTAGCAATGCAATACCATGGAGTCTTGTATTCTTTTGGAGAGGTGAAGGTGTGTTCTAACAAAGTTATCATGTCAAAAGAAGAAGCACTGAAACCTCATGGTGTGTTTTATCTTATTATTTCCAAAACCCCTGACCTAGCACGACTTGGGCACCTTAAGTAGAAAAAAAATTGCTTGGCCGTTGTAAAGCGATATTAGACGCTAGCTATCTCTCTTTCATTTATCAGCTTGAACTGCTTGTCTTAGAATCACTCATTTGCGGCTTATAAAGTGAATTAATAAAACTGTGGGCAGCCGTTAACTGGTGCAGTTTCCTGAAATATGCTCATCAGAAATAACGGGCTCAATAATGGCTTCCAGGTTCCTTGTCCAAGTGACAACAATAAGTACAAGAGGAAATGAGCAATTTATGTTGGCTGTGAGGTACATTATTAGTGAGATTGATGCGTTTCTGTAACATAATAGAAGAAGACGTAGCCTTGTTATTTAAGCAATCACATGTAACAGTGAAAGCTACACGTGCACAGTTGGGCTTTGTGGTAGACAGCCTCTCTATTTGTATGGTGCAGAGAATTCCATCCAATGGATTAAAGGGAAACTTAAAATGAAATAGAACTATAAAATGCATTCTTTAAATGCCAGTTGTACAACACATGCATGAGATTCTATAGTTTATGGAACTCCTACAAAGTTTACAGATGCTCAGGATGTACAGGTATGGGATCTGTTAGCCAGAATGCTCAGGATTTGGGGTTTCCTGGATAATGGATCTTTCCTTAATTTGGATATCCATACCTTAAATGTACTTAAAGGGCATTTAAAGGCAAAAAAATATCCCATTTTTACTTTCATTGATGAAAAAGAAACCTATCTCCAATATACTTTAATTAAAAAATGTGTATTGTTTTTATAAGAAACCTGACTGTATGCAGTGAAATTCTCCCTTCATTTACTGCTGTGGATAGGAATTGTCAGACGGTCCCTAACTGCTGTGCAGGGAAACAATCATACTTATGAACAGCAGGGGGAGCCCCCGCCTTACTTCACAGCCGTGTAGTACTTTAGCTACTGTCCCTATCTTGTTTTTATCAAAGGATGATTTACATCTCCATATTCATTCCATTTGTATCAAATCATAATAGTGTCCAAAGAAAAGGGGGACGTTCTTTCTGCTTTATCAAAAAGCTTTGGAAAAAAGGGAAAGAAAAAAGATTCCCCATGTTAACTGACAGTGTCCAAATAGTTGCTTTTAGTGATGTGTCCATTAATAAAGTTCACTTCCTCTAATCATATTTTCAGCGTGTCAAAGAGCAATACCAGTACCTTTTCAATGTGTATCACTGTGCATCACCACACTCAAGTGCAAAAAATCATTAAACAAAAGGATAAAAACAACTTATCCTTTTGTTTAATGATTTTTTGCACTTGAGTGTGGTGATACACATTGAAAAGGTACAAAGTATTGCTCTTTGACACACTGAAAATTAGAATTATTTCATTAAAATTGAGTCTATGTGAGATGGCCTTCCCATAGTTAAGAGCTTTCTGGATAATGGATTTCCGAATCCCATACCTGCACTTGCAATTGTAAAATATAAGGATATTAGAAATCATTGATGAGTCCCATTACAATATAAAGGCCCTATATAGACAAAAGAGCTACAACAGAAGGTTCTTGGGATTTCAACAATTTTTAACTGGGTACCATGGCTTATTGGGTAATGCAGAGAGAATGCAAAATATCCCACAGATCCTGTTATCTTCAGCAGGAAGAGCCAATTGGAATCATGATTTTCATAAATAGTATGGACCCTAAGAACATTTTTATGGGAAACTGATTAATTCTGGATAGAGTATAGTGTAAAGGCGATATAAGCAGATAATGGAGTGTTTTAGGAGACAGCAAAGATTATATAAATTTCTGGTTTCTAAGTTTAGGCAGTCAGAATCAATCAGTAGGAAAGAGTTGAATCTGGGATTGACAGCTCAGAACATGAGTTGGTTCTTGGTCCCTGCAGACATTCTGTTTACTGGCCTGGAATTCACTATTCTTTATTTTCCCCTTCTTTATTTTCTCTTTCTGGGATTCATCCGCTATTCTTAATCAAGGCAGACATTTTCATTATTCATTCATTAAAAAAATTAACCAGCCTCTTTTTTTTTTAAAATTAGAAGTAAAATATCATCTGCATTTCTTACATGATCAGGAGGAGTAATGCTGCCCCCTCAAGGTGCATTTAACTACTGAAGTGAGAACTTTTTTGGAATTTAGTTTTTGAAGAATATAAAGAGAGTGTCCAGGAGTGCCTAAAAGACAGATGTTCATGATCTGCTCGTAAGTCTTCACTTGGTGAGTGTCTACATTACAGTACTTTCCTCCTTGCTTTTTCTTATTTTTGTGGTGTTCTTCTTCAAAATATGCATTTCCTGATAGAAGAATGTGATTATGTTGCATTTCATAAGTATCTGTAACATAGACATAAGAATATCAATGCATTATGCAGTGCTGCCCGTCTGGAGTAAAGCATGCATGACATTCAGCAATGGTTCTTCATTAGACTGACTGCTTGACTCTTCATGCCCATCATAATTCCACTAACTTTGTCAAACAGGGGGTAATGCTGTGTTGAAACTGGGAAAGGACAGGGTGAAGATTGACGCCCTTCCCTTGAGTGCTGAAGCTTCTTGGCCCATGTGCGCATCTGGAACACTAATAATCAACTAAGTTTATGAATCAAACAGCTCCAAGCAGTATTTCATAAACGGCAATGTGTCTTTTATTAGCAGTGTATATACACTACATGTTTCGGGCAAAGCCCTTTATCAAGTGTAACAAAAGCAAGGCATTATGGGACTTCATGCGAAGTGAACCACCTTCCCCCACTTAAAGTGACAGTGTAGTATTTATCCCAGTAATACTACACTGTCACTTTAAGTGGGGGAAGGTGGTTCACTTCACATGAAGGTATTTAAGTCCCATTATGCCTTGCTTTTGTTACACTTGATAAAGGGCTTTGCCCGAAACATGTGGTGTATATACACTGCTAATAAAAGACACATTGCAGTTTATGAAATACTGCTTGGAGCTGTTTGATTAATAAACTTAGTTGATTATTAGTATACCTTAAGGTGCAACACAGACACCTGAATCAGCAGCCAGAAGAACTGAAAAGTTGGTGTTGGAAGCAGGAACCAAGCTACTACCTGCATCTGGAACACACAACATTGATTTCAAGAACAGGTATGGGACCTGTTATCAAGAATGTTCTTGACCTGGGGTTTTCTGGCTAAAGGATCTGAATTGTTTTGCAATCAATAAGAATTAATTATATCTTAGTTTGGATCAAGTACAAGGTATGTTTAATTATTACAGTGAAAAAGGAAAAATGTAATTATTGGATTAAAATGGATTCTATGGCCTTCCTGTAATAACAGGTTTCCGGATAATGGAATGGCAGCTACCATTACCCTAAATCAAATCAACCTTTTAGCGGCAGGGATAACTATCCACAATAGCTGAAAATATGACTATGGAATAACTGTTTCTCTCTCTCTCTGTCTTTTCTTTGTTAAATTCAATGTTGAATTCCAGCTGTTGGAAAGGTTTTTCCCAAAAGAGACAAATATGAGAGGTTTCCTCTCCTTGGGATCAATGTAGAAAAATAATATAACGTGAACCTGCTTTTCCTGGGTTTCAGGCTCGAATGCAGTTTGTTTCATGATTATAGCATTTGATTATCACCTGCCATGACTTTATTAGCGTGTGGTGCATTGAACTGTTCTGGCGACTGCTAGACCTGCACAGCAGAAAGAGAATTAATGAGCGGTGCGAGCACATTTTGACTAAAGTCCTCAATATTATTCCAAGAAGCCTGTTTGTCGGTATGAGAAATATATACTGATTAGACACATGGATACTATTTTCTCCAATAAAAAATCATGAGCAAATGATATAGTGCATTCTTTGTCTTTTCCAGTTACCCTATCCCTTTCATTTATTATATATTTTCATAGAGTTTCAATACAATCATCATACTCCCTAGTAATCTACTTCTTTTTAAGTTTCCCTTTTTTTCTTTGCTACTTTTTCAGTATGATACCTTTGTTCCTGGAGCTCTACATTGTGCTTCAGCGTAAGGAACTGTAAGGGATACTATAGAAGATAAACTCTTCAGGCGAGGACTGGAATTGTGCCCACCGGAGACAAGAAGGGGAGATGAAGGAACAGGAACAGGGTGACGAGGGATGAAGAATCAAGATCAGTCAGAATAGGGATGGAAAGGAGACAAGAAGGGGATATGAGGGAACAGGAACAAGGACAGGGTGATGAGTGAGGAAGAATCAAAGTCTGGCAGAATAGGCGTGGAGAGGAGACAAGAAGGGAAGATGAAAGAACAGGAACAAGGAAAGAGTGAAGAGGGATGAAGTATCAAGATCTGGCAGAATGGATGGAAATGAAGGAACAAGAACAGGGTGACGAAGAATGAAGACTTAAGGTCAGGCAAAATAGGGTTGGAGAGGGTGAAGAGAACAGGCCTGGAACAGGGCAGGTGGAGAACTGGTGACTTAACAGATTGGCTGTACAGACAGGACTGTACCGGGACGGAGTTGGACAGTGCAGGTGAAGAGACTGAATTTGAAACACGACTGGAAAAGAACAAGGGTAAGAATAAGGGAAGGATAAAAGCAGAAGCAGGACCCAGAGCAAGGAACAATGGCAGGGAACCAGAGCAACCATAGGACAGGGTCAGCCCTGATTGGCTCACCCTATCCAACAAGTAAGGTTGCTAGGACCAGATAGGAAAGGCCAGGTGATATATAAGGAACACAACGGTTGGCTGTTCGCCTAGCCTAGAGGATAGGTTACAGAACTGGAAACCCAGAGGATCCTGGCTCAAATCCCAGTAGAACCTTATATTTAGGATGCATGGACAGTACACACCACAGAGGCTTAGAATTGCCAAGTTTTTGTTGCAAGAGACACCATCAAGCTCTTGTTTTTAGTCAATGTGGTTTGTTACTAGAACAGTGATACCATTTAGATTAGTTGGAGGCAAAGGCTAACAAATATGCTTTCTGCACTGACTACTCCTATGCCTGTGCTTTCTATATTCTATAAGAAAAACCATATATACACTGTACTTGAATTAGTAGTATACTGGAAAGCCTATGACGTTACAAAATCCATTAGAAAATCTGTTTGACTTTCCTTATGACGTGGAGCTGTCTCTTCACTTGCCTACAGAGACGTAACCTGCTGTTTGATCCGAGCACTAAACCGACTGAATTTGCTGTGAACAGAACAAACTGTCTGGGATCTGCAGTTCATTGTTTAATCAGCCTTGCACCTGGGAGAATATTAGCCAACATTTTAGACTTGATTAATATTGATATTGCATTAGGACGGTATTGTTTGAGAAGCTCGGAAACCGCTTTCGTTTTCCTTCATTGTTTTTTTTTTCCTTTCACTCATAACCTTGCATCTGTAGCGTTCTACAAAAACATCTCCAGCTCTAGAGATTTCTGCCATGTAATCATTATAATGGTATTCTAAAGATTTTGCTTATTATTTATAAGAGATTGTCTCTCTGCATTCTTGGAAGGTTTATTAATTGTTATGCAGGTCTGTCATACAGTAGGTCCTACTAGATACTAAGAACACTTACAGAAGAATGTTAATGCAGCTCTGTATACTGGACTTGAACATGGACTTCAATCTCAAGCAAAAAGAAAAAGATAATCAAGGGCAATTCATGATTCTCCACTGCAATTAAATGAGATGAAAAGACAGTAGGTCAGTAAATGTAGGGATTCTGATAAAATCCCTCACAATAGCCTATTTTGTAGGGGACCCAAAAGTATTAGTTTTCCTACTGATACAAACTAGCCCTTGTGGAATTTGGAAATACAGGTGAAACGCATATTTATTTATATGTGTTTTGTAAGTACAACTATTATTACTTTTTTACATGTTGGAAGCATACTACGTTCTACTTGTTTAAGATATCTTTCCTTGCTTTGGACTGGCAGTCCAGGTGGCAATGCTCCGTATGAAAAATCTTTGGATACCACCTTAAAATATTATCAATTTCAATGTATATATATAT
>CM044435.1:121239152-121256651 GCA_024363595.1 Xenopus borealis | reverse complement strand
AGGGGCCCATGAATAGACTGGTGGTATTCCAATATGACTGCCACATATATGACCAGTTTTCAGCTTATTGCAGAAGCAGGTACTCCATATATTTTCTGGGGAAAATATTCACACGGGGGTTAGCCCAAAATAAATGGGATTCCATCGGTTAAGCCGGTTTGGACTGACACAGCACACTTGATATGGATCAGGGGTAGGTGATGGATCCTCCTTTGGTGATGTCTTCAGTTTATGCTGCCCCCCACCCCCATTACCATACTTATCTCAACCCCTACCTCTGGCATCACTATAATTGATACTAACTATTAGGTCAAGTTGAGTGCAGGCTGAGTTATTGTGGGTAATGTGTTAAAGAATTTCTGACCCACACATCACTATGGGAAAAGTCAAAAACTAACACTTGACATGGAGGTACTACATACCTTCTCCTATCATAGTCAATGGACATAGTTATCCTCCCAAAATGTTCTAGAATTAGTCTTTCATGGGTGTTCCAACTGACTATAACAAAAGACAGTCCTTTGCATAAAAACATCATACAACAAATGTTCCCAGTTGTCAGAACAGAACAGGCTTATGTTGTGAGCCATAACCTCAATAACCTAAAATAGGAGATTGAAGTGTAACTGAAGCAGAGCAAAAACAACCAATTAACATTCAAAAACAATGTACCAATAGCAGACTTATTATGACTATGAGTGTTAGTTATGTGTACGTATGAAATAGGATCACTAATGAACTGATGATGGTTTGCTTTATACACAGTACAGTATGTATCTCAAATCAGGGCACAAATTAATTAAAGTTCAGCCAATTTACTTCTCTCTAATGGATTTACTGTATTCATATAATTCTGGAATGCTGAATTTGAAACAAATATATCTGTAAATGAATGGATTAACTCTTTAATGGCAGCACATTAGCGATGGCGATAGCTTCTAAGCAGGATTTAATAGTGCTTCTACTTTTCCTCCCCTTTTTCCAGTTTTAGGTTTTAAAGTCAGTATATATATATATATATATATATAGCTATATATATATATATACATGGAATGATTCCAGATATCCTTAAAAACGAAGTTAAAAGGAAAAAAGAACATATTAAAATGCATTACAAGCCCTAAGTCCCGAACAAAATGAATTACGTTTCTTATCTGGCTGGTGCCCACCAGAAAAATCTATAATTCTCTCTTGTGCTCTTCAACCTTTCCTGTGTCTTGCACGGGAGTCAGGGAAGCTGCCCGGAAGCTATTACATAAAAGAACCAGTCAGACACCTGCACCAAATTTTTACTGAGAGCATTAATATACAAGCCTGTTGCAGACTTTAAATCAGCCAGTTATGGGTCTGCAGCTTTAGGTTGGGACCGCATTGCTTGTCTCCGACGGCTAGTATGCTTACCATTGTAATCCCTTCATTTTATTTGGCTTTTGGATCAACAATCAGAATAAAGCCTAATATCCTCTGCCTTAAGTAGGCATATTGTAGAAAGATCCGCTCACTTGGCGACCTCGCCAAACAAGAGAATCTTATAGTGTATGGCCACCTTAAGTCTTTCCAGTGGCGTAACTACTCCATGTTGGGCCCCGGTACAGGATGGGCAACTGGGCCCCCCTGTCAGGCCCTTACCTCTATAAATCGCATGCTGGAGTGTTGATGGCATGCATGCTATAAAATCTCCCCCTAGATAACCACCTGCCATCATGGCATCGATGGGCCCCAAGGGGGTGGGGGACCTGGTGCAGTTGCACCTCCTGCACCCCTGGTAGTTACACCACTGAGTCTTTCCCATCAACTTACTCATGCTTATTACCTCCTCCTTGTGTTCTCTCTTCCTGATAATCAGACAGGGGTATTGGTCTGGGTTTAAAAGAGTCAATAGAAGCTTGAAAATCTTCTTCCTTTGCTTTAAAGGACAAGGAAAGTCTAAAATAGAATAAGGCTAAAAATGCTGTATTTTGTATTCTAAACATAAACATGAACTTACTGCACCACAAGCCTAATCAAACAAATGATTTATGCTTTCAAAGTTGGCCACAGGGGGCTGTCATCTTGTAACTTTGTTATACATCTTTGCAAGACTAAGACTGTGCACACGCTCAGTGTGGCCTGGGCTGCTTAGGGATCTACAGGGAAACAAAGCTGTTTGAGTTCTACATGGCTGGGAAGTAAAGGGGGCTCCCCCTGTTGTTTATAAGTATGATTGTTTCCCTGCACAACAGTTAGGGACCATCTGACAATTCTTATCCACAGCAGTAAATGAAGGGAGAATTTCACTGCATACAGTCAGGTTTCTTATAAAAACGGTAGACATTTTTTAATTAAAGTATCATGGATTTCTTTTTCATTAAAGAAAGTAAAAATTGGATTAAAATTTTTTGCCTTTACATGTTCTTTAAAACTAGTATTAGCTGCACAGTAAGTAACAAATAATGGGAATATTCCTAAGAGTTAATAACTAGGTGGTATTGGAGACCGCTGGTATTGAAACAAATGGGTTTAACTGTGAATGATAGCTGCTGGAGGTATGGTATACATGTCCAATGCTAATACTTTTTCGGAATTCTGTTCTCACTATCTGTGAGGAAGTTATAGGAGTTTCACTCCAACCAATGGAGGAATAAGTTCCCATTGGTGGAATCTTCATGAATGATAGATATTGGTTATGAATTATGTTCTAGCCAGGAAAAAGATTGAATTAAAGATGGAATCAAGCATAATTCTTCATAGCCTTGAATACACGTCTTGTGAACCATTTAGTTTATCGGTTAATATTAAACTGCTATTGATCTTATGTATATGTACATACATATATATTGGGTAAATATATACAAGCATATGCGAGTGTAATGGAAAGATGTATTTATATGAAATTCTACTCAATTTATTAAATTTGCTGTTATATGTGCAAGTATAAAATAAAAAGAAAGATAAAAAAAAAAAAAGAAAGACTTAAGCCCCAGCCTGTTTTATTTGAGGTCATCCCCTCTTTTCTGTCTTCCAAGCACATCACTAGGAATCTGCACAGCAGAAGGAAGAATTGAATGTTATGAAATTCAAGCACAATTTAATGGATAGCTCCCTGCAGCTCAGTGATCTGGCCCATAACAAAGATTTACTGCTCCGTGGGGAGAGGGGTTATTGCTATGCACTCAGATACCAGGAGGTATTCTATGTAAATGTAAACAAAAGCAGATTTATGTTACTGATAACTCCTTCCAGCTTATTTTTATGCTTGGTGCTGTGTGGTCATACAATGAATTGCCCCGCAAAGAACAGATTAAATTGTTTTTCTTATGTAGTTTTATTTCTCCTCTTTAAAAAAAAAAAAAAAAAAAAATTAGTTTTGTGAACAGTATTATGAATTTAACAAAACCTTGTGTGAAGTTTGCACTGTGACCAATAACAACCAGTTAGCAGCTTTTAATTGCCAAGTGCATGTGTAATAATAAAAGCCAAGATCTCATTGGTGGATCAGGTCATATTCAGTTCCATTGTTCCTATATGACCCTAATAAATTGGTAAGGTATTTAGCTTTGGCTAAACAGGTGGACCTCTATTCAATAATAGTTGGAGATTCGCCATAAAATATATGTTTTTGTAATGTAGACAGTGGTATTCTTTACTTATTCTGCAGGTTATTTGATTTATCTGTATAAGCTTTTGTTTTTAAGCTCTTCAATGTGGAATTTTTGATTCTTGTAGGGGGCCTACTAACCATAGCAATGAAAGGGATTTCAATTTGAGATGGGAAAATCTGGCCATAACTGGCTTTCCACTCTGGCAAAAATGGCAGAGCAAGATCTTATACTATAAGTATAGTATCTGTTATCTGGAATGATTGAGACCTGGGGTTTCCGGGGGATGATGGATCCTTCTGTAGTTTGGATCTCGCCATAACTTACGTCTGCTAAAAACCGTTTAAACATGAAATAAACCCAATAGGATTATTTTGACACCAATATGGATTCATGCAGCTTAATAATCATCAAGTACAATGTACTGTTTTATTGTTACAGAGAAGGAAATTATTGTTAAAAATTAGAATTATTTGCTTAAAATGGACACTGTGGGCCAGATTCAATTCAGTGAGAAAAAAACTTTTCTCCAAATTCAGTTCCAGTTCTTTCCCCATAGACCTCAACAGAGTTTTCATATGATAAATATAAGTTTTTCTGTATTGAATTTCAAATTGAATCTCGTCCATGACTTTTCACGTGATAAACCCTTTTCTCAATTAATTGAATCTGACCTTATGAGAGATGGACTTCTTGTAATTTGGAGACTTTTGGAAAAAGGTTTTACAAATAAGGGATGCCATCGTCATACTAAATCACTGAAATGTAGACTTTTATGATGACTCTGGGTGGACCGATCTTTGCAGTTGAATAATTGAAGGATGGAATCCTTGTAAAAAAAATATTGACCTGAGCAGAAATGTATTGGCTTTGTATCTGTAGAATACTGGCAAAATACTTATCACCTCTTATATCCCTTCTGCTGTATTATAACCCCTTTATAGCCGGATGAGAGCACATTTACTAGGAAAACAGTAGTCACGCAACTTTTGCCGCAATCATTATATGAATCGCTGCCATTCATTAAAGGTACTTGCATCCAAACCTCTCCTTGTACTTACTCCGTACCACCCCCATCATTCCGCCTCTTGTAATGAATTTTGAACTAATATGGAGCTAACGCAACCTTCTAATATGGTGGTTATTAGAGGGTTAATGCAGGGGCCTAATATTTTATATTTTTATAATTATATTAATATATATATTACATATGTGCTGCATGCATTTTATGTTTAAAGATATATAAACAAAATAGTATATAGAAAATGTAAAATGAATCATACACCTAAAAGTATATGATATATTTATATACAAAAGTATAAAAAATATAATAATTTATGTATATATTTTAAAAATGTAAAAAAATATAATATATAAAAAATTTATATACAGTATATACATTGTTGAGCACAATCAAGGCAACTCATCGCATGTGCTATACTGGTGACATATGCCAATGTCCTATCATTTGTCTCCCTCCAATTCTATGCACGCGCGTAATTCCCAGACAGTCGCTTCTGAACAGAATCAAGACCTTGGTCTAAGTTACAGACTCAAGAATTATGGGAATTTTTAAAGACGAGTTTTGTTTGCTTCTGCAAATTATGAAGATCTAATTTCTTTGTCATGGCCTGGTGTTCTCTGTGCCTGTAGGAAAAGAAACTCTGTATTACTTTAACAGCAAAATACAGAGGCACATTGTTCATTTGATTTATTACAGTGGCACTGCCATGCAGAAATCCCATGCAAATATCATAATAATATGAACTAAATGATAATGTAATTGTTCCACACAACACCCCTATGTTCCATTACACCCCAGGGTACCAGGTTATTTCTTGTTTATGGCATCTATAGGGACTGGCTTCTCATTTTCTATTTCTTCTTTATGCAGCGTGCCGTAATAATGAAAAATACCACTCCAATCACAGCCACTACTAGAAAATATACCAGAGCAAACTCCATATTAACTACTCAGCTTAGTGGCATCAGGATTGTTTTTCAGCATTTCTTTAGAGACCTGTCACAAAAAAAGGCAAATTGACTGCAGATTCTATGGAAACAGTACAGTGTTTAAGCAAAGAAGTTGCTCATAATTCATATTAAAAGACTACGACTACAAGGATAAAAGTCCTATTCACCAGACCTTACAATAGGAAGGACATACTACTTACCAATGTAATAAAGAATATGTGCAGTATACATCCTAAAAGCTTAGAGAAAAATATCTTGATAACGTTGGATGTTCTGAGTTTTGGTCTCACTAGGTTCTAGAGAAAGAAAGCAAATGGTTATGAGGTGACTAGCCCTAAATATTTTATTATCTGCAATACCAATATTTCCATCTAACCAAATAATTTTATTAATTATATAACCAGACTGAACACCAAAAGTTATGGAAAAATAAGAGGGACCAGAGGTCACAGCTTTGGAGACTTCTCCACTAAATGTGGCCCAGTTGACATTTCATGCCATTTTTTAAGACTCCAAGGAGGAGTACAGAGCCCTTTGCCCTACTCGCCTTGGTTTCTCTCTTCTTAGCATACTCCATAGTGGTCCATACCCAGGTTGCTGTGCAAGCCTAACCATACAATGACAGCCTGCTAGCCTGGGCATAGCCCCTACCCTCTGGTGCTTCCACCAAGGATGAACCCAGAGCCCTTTACCCTGCTCTCTCTGGCTGTTTTTTTCTCAGTGCTCTTCTTTGTGGTCCATATCACAGGTTCTCATGCAAGCCTCACTGTATGATCACAGCCAAAGAGCCTGGCATAGCCCCCATTCTCTGGTGTTTATTTGTCATGCCACATGAGCATCCATAAGAGTCACAGATCCCTCTGCCCTGCCCTCCCTGATTACTCTTTTCTTGGTGTATCCCTTAGCAGTCCATATCCTAGGTTTCTATGCAAACCTGACCATTAGTGATGGGCGAATTTATTCGCCTGCAGTGAATTCGCGGCGAACTCCCGTGATTTGCCGCAGGCAAATACATTTGCGAAATTTTGCCAGGGTGACCCGTTTTGGATGTGCTAAAAAATGAGACGCAGCCTTCAGGGAGATTCGGGGAGATTGTCACCGAGAAGAACAGGTGATTAATCACCAGGCTACTAAATCTCCACGAATCTGCCAATGTGTAACTACCCTAAGAAGTTCCCTGCTGCCCTGGAATCTAAGAAGGCAGAACCTTTTACGCAACCCTTATCCCAATCTAAGAGGACTGGAAGGAATACCTTAGAAGTAAACTGTTGGGGAGTAGAAACAGCATGGCCTAAACAGAACTCCTCAGACCTGCTTAGGGTTTTGCTGTTTCCCATCAACTTGGGTTGCTGAAATGCCTTTTATGCCAACAATACACAAACCTACATGCCTGCAACCCTTTTCTTCAGAGCACAAACGAGTAATACCCAATTGCATGGGTTCCTCTGTAGGCCCAGCTAAAAAAACCACTCAGTGACAATGCAGCCAAGGCATTATATTTATTTATAATGCTAAGATATAATTAATTCTTCTTGGAAGGAAAATTGGCCTATTTGGTTTATTTAATGTTTACATGGTTTTCCTGTAGACTTAAAGTTGGAGAATCTAAATTACAACAAGATCCATTATTCACAAAACCCCAGGTCCTGAGCATTCTGGATAAAAGGTCCTATACCTGTACAGGTAGTCCTCGAGTTACACCCGACTTACATACAACTCACACTTACAGAGTGGCTATTACAGTAATGTACTATGGTAAACTTGACTTTTATTACCATTTAGCTTTATTAAACCACCTGCCCCAATCTCCTCTGCCATGTGTTTTCTATTGCAGAGCACAGAAAGGTAAAAATAAATACTATCTTAAGACAAACATCTGTCTCAGTTGTATTTAATAAGTAAAAGTATATGTTGCAACTTTCATACAAATTCAACTTAAACTTTGCGCCAAGGGGGTTGAATTCTCCTTTAAGATTAAACCTACAGACCCTTCTTGTGCGTAACCCAGGGACTGACTGTATTTATCTAGTAGAAATAACTAATGGTGCATGTATTATTATTCTGTCTGTTTGTCCCCCACAGTATGGCCTAGGCTGCCATTAACCTACTGTTCTACCCCCTCTTTACATGTAACTAGTATAGGGCCATAAGCAGGAACAAAATCTTTTTTCTTGTTTCTTATACTTTGTACACATATACTATTAATACATGGCACCAAGGTTCTTCCCAGGCACAATTCTGCAGAAACACTGGAGGGCACAATGGCTCTTTATATTAGAATGTTTTGTTTACTGAGGGTATTAGCAATGATACAACTACTGTCCACTAATTACAACTATATTGTTTCTGCCTCCATATTACAGAGCTGTATTGTGTTAGCCATGTTTAGAAAAATTATTAAATTATATAATATAATAATAAAAGGATAACCAGATACTGAATCAGTTACCAAATAAATAAAACATTCTGTCCCCTAAATACACCTCTGTCCCTGACAGTTTCTGCTTCTTTGTCCCCCTTCCTTTTTGTTGGAGTGAAGACATGTATTTCCAGTTAGAAAGACCAAAACACATATGTATATGTACAGGTATGGGACCTGTTAGCCAGAATTCTTGGGACCTGGGATTTACCAGATATGGATCTTTCTCTAATTTGTATCTTCATCCCTCAAATTCACTAGAAAATCATGAAAACATTAAATAAACCCAATAGGCTGATTTTTCTTCCAAAAAGGATTGATTAAATCTTAGTTGTGATCAAGTACAAACTACTGTTTTATTATTTCAGAGAAAAAGGAAATCATTTTTAAAAATTTGGATTATGTGGATAAAATGGAGTCTATGGGAGACTGCCTTTCCATAATTTGTAGCTTTCTGGATAAAGGGTTTCTGGATAACCGATCGAATACCTAACAATGTTTTTTTTTTTTCACCTGCTCATCTTCTAACTCTTATTTTCCCGGCCGCCAGCTTTGCATCACTGTGGATGAAAAAGACGAACCCGCGCAAGTTGATTTATGAACTTTTAATGGAAAATCCCCATGGGCTATGTATAAATCTTATTTATAGCTAGGGAAGGATGTAATAGACTTGCTATATATTTTCAAACCTTGTGACTACAGAGACAGTGCACCGGTTAATCCATTAAAAACACAAAGCAGCTTAGAGCTCCTAAACAGAAATTGTTTAACACCTTTATTGCAGTGGAGTAACATAAGCATACAGTCATTCTGTCAACTTAGGAAATTGCTGCCGGCAAAAGCTGAAATATTTGCCCTGTCTCAGGTATACCATTGACTGTGTTTGAAAGAAAGTATAAATATGGAATATTTAACTGGAATTGTGGCTAGAGAATAAACATATTGAGTATATTGCAGTTTTACATCTGGGATGGGAACCGGCAGTAAAATCCATAGGGAACAATTGGGCACACATTGGGGGTATGGAAATAACTGTAGAATGCATATTTATTGCTGTGGACTTAAAGATATTTAATTTAAAGGAGTGGTTCACCTTTAAAGTAAAAATGTAGTATGTTATAGAATGGCAATTTTTTAATTGGCCTTCATTTTTTTCTTTTTTTTTATTATAGTTTTTTCATTATTTGTCATCTTCTGCTGACTCTTTCCAGCTTTCAAATGGGGTCGAGGACCCCATCTGAAGACAAATGCAAGGCTACAAATGTATTGTTTCTTTCTATTCAGACACTCTCCTATTCATATTCCAGTCACTTATTCATATAAATCTATGGTTTCTAGGGTAAGTTGGACACTTGCAAACTGATTGACATAACTGCAGATTAAGAAGCTAAATTACCCAAAAAACACAAATAAAAAATTAAAACAATTGCAAGCTCTGTACGTCATACTAAAAGTTATTTTAAAGGTAAACAACCTGTTTAATGGTACTCCAAATGACACAGGGGGTACAACTTATACATGAACCACCTCTTAAAGGGCATGTAAAGGCAAAAATTTAAATCCCATTTTTACTTTCTTTAATGAAAAAGAAATCTATCGCCAATATACTTGAATTAAAAAATGTCTACAGTTTTTATAAGAAAGCTTACTGTATGCAGTGAAATTCTCCCTTCATTTACTGCTGTTCATAAGTATGATTGTTTCCCTGCACAGCAGTTAGGGACCATCTGTCCCTAACTGCTGTGCAGGGAAACAATCATACTTATGAACAGCAGGTGGAGCCCTTACATCCTAGCTGTGTAGAAATCAAACAGCTTTGTTTCCCTGTAGATCCCTAAGCAGTAGTGATGGGCGAAACTCCCACGTTTTGCTTCGCCGAAAAATTAGCGAATTTCCAGAGAAATTTGCAAATTGGCGAAAAATTCGCGAAACGAGTCGCGCGTCGTTTTTGACGCGCATCGCGTCGTTTCCGACGCGCGTTGCGTCAATCGCGTCGCGTCATTTTCGGCGCGCGTCGCGTCATTTTTGCGCGTCGCGTCAAAAACGACGCGAGACTCGTTTTTGTTGGCGAATTTTCCGGCTGCAAATTTTTGCTGCCGTTTCGCGAATTTATTTGCCAGCGGCGAATCGCGGGAATTCGCCGCGAATTCACCCCTGGCGAATAAATTTGCCCATCACTACTAAGCAGCCCAGGCCACACTGAGCATGTGCATAGTCTTAGTCTTGCAAAGATGTATAACAAAGTTACAAGATGACAGCCCCCTGTGGCCAACTTTGAAAGCATAAATCATTTGTTTGATTAGGCTTGTGGTGCAGTAAGTTCATGTTTATGTTTAGTATACACAATACAGCATTTCTAGCCTTATTCTATTTTAGACTTTCCTTGTCCTTAAAAAACATGTTTTTATAATGTTCCTAAAAAAAACAGTGATTCTTCTTGAACATAAAATGGCCATTTAACATCAAAAGTGTAATTCTCCATAGGAACTTAGTCATTCTATGCAGGATCAGGAGTGGAGGTCTTTAATATAATACATTTCCAGATGCCACACTGACTATTTGTTAATTTTGTTGCAGGTCAATGAAAATAGGTAACTTAATAATTAATCATAATGCATCAGAAGGAAGCCATTAACAGCTAATTCTTTATTATTCAGTAAAAATAAAAGGCAAGAAGAAGGGATAAGTCAGAAACATATAAACAGGTCAAGGGAATTACAATTCAGAAACATCAATTTCACAATAAGCCTAAGTGAAAGGATACATTGTGATGTAGGAGGAAAAAGAAAACATGACAATTTACAGTAGAGTCATGGCTTCATAGAATATCCCTCAAGCAGATGTGCTGGGGATGAACACAGTGAAACATGCATAGCATGTTATATTTGATATTTAATAAAGATATGTAACTCTGTTGTGACACCCGTTTAATGTAAGATGTACACTTTCAGTACAAATCATTTTGTAATCAGCACAGTGCCCAAATGTCCTTAGCTATGTGAAAGATACTGGGAATTTTTAACAGAGTGCAAAACACAGGCAAAATTCAATAACAATTTCACCCCTATACTAGGTAACCCATGTGGTAAGTCCAACCCTGGTCCAGTTTTTACCAGGACCCAGTCCCACACTCCACTCCGGGTGGACAAAGACAATCACAGTTCAGTCCCTCCCCCCCAATAGTTCTTATAGGAGAAATAAAGCTTACGGTAACTAAAGAAGTAGTAAGAAATGGTTTACATTATGTTTTGAGCTTCTGTACCAACTAAAGGCAACCACAGCCATTTAGCAGGGAAGATCTGTGCCCCCAAAGATGCCCCAGTAGCTCCCCATCTTCTTTTCTGCTGATTCACGGCACATGCTCTGTGCTGCTGTCACTTACTGAACTTAAGAACCAACTCACATTATATAGTACTCATAGAATTTATTTGTCACAATATAAAGCTGTTTAGTCATTAATACAGATAATTACTACATGGCAGCACAGAAACCAGTGCAACTAGCATCAGAATTTAATAATAAACCTCATGTTCTGCTAAATATTTTGATACGACCACTAAGCTTAGCTTCTCAACAGCTGCTCAGAACCCACTGAACTTGTGAGTGTCGCAGACAATTTTCAAGATGGTGACCCCCTGTGACAAGTTTGAAGTCCTGGATCATTGCTGCTATTGAAAAGCAGAAATTTAAGTTGGTGCAATACGTTCAGTATATAGAATATGGCATTTTTGGCCATGTTCATTTTTATGGTTTAGTTCTCCTTTAAAATTTCCCCAGGTAGCAGTACCTGAACCCAAAGTACCTCTGCCTTTGGACAAGGCAGTAGCTTCCATACAGTTTGCACAGGGACAACTCCTGTCCTCAAACATGGGATCACATGCTGGACAAGCTCCCTTGCTAGGTACACAAAGCCTCTTTCAAAGCTTCAGGCTGGGCTCCCAACACTTATCTGAAGTGTGAGACTCTTTTACTGAAATCCATCCACAAACAGCTCCTTTACATTCATCATCTGCCGCCAACTATAGACCAGGGATCCCCAACCTTTTGAACCTGTGGGCAACATTCAGAAATAAAAGGAGTTGGAGAGCAACAATAACATGAAAAGATTCTTGGGGTGCCAGAAAAAAAGCTATGATTGGCTATTAAGTAGCCCGTATGTGGATTGTAAACCTATATTGAGGCTCTGTTTGGCAATATACTTGTTTTTTATACAACCAAAACTTGCCTTCAAGACTGGAATTAAAAAATAAGCACCTGCTTTGAGGCCACTGGGAGCAACATCCAAGGGGTTGGAGAGCAACATGTTGCTCACGAGCTACTGGTTGGGGATCACTGCTCTAGACCATGTCCTGCAGGTCTAGCTCCCACAATGTCCTGGGCCCCGTACCCTGAGTCCTCCAAGGGCTTCACCATCTCTTAGGCCTAGAATGCATTTTGAATTTGAGCAGGTCCCCTATTATCTCTTTACTAAAGAGATATTTAAATCAGAAATGCATCCTTAACTGGTCTTATAGACTGTGTTGGTGAAATTGTGAGTGATGATCCTGTAGGGAAGTACCCATAAAAGACATCATAAGGTCCTTCCACATCCATTATCTATTTTAGGAGATGAGTCTAATGCCAGGATGTCCAGTCTGTATCCCTCCACCAGTTTCTGAATTACAGTTTCCAAGTTTGGACCTTACAAGTTAATGGTGGTTACAGGTCAACAGTGTCAAAAGAGTTGCAAGTTGGCATTTTCTGACAATTGCAAAAGGCAGTAGGCATTTGCTTTGTAATCTGTGGGCATTTACATACACATGCACTATGCCGACATACAGTAGTTTATTCTGTCTTGGATTCTGTGGATATCTAGCTTGCTGGTTAATTCAAATACATGATAAATGCTTCCTTTTTGTGTTTTGTTTTCCTGCTATCTATCATATTGTGTAGTATGAGGAGCCATCAATAGGTGTTGTTGTCTTTTGATTTTTGATATAGAACCAATTACAGAGCAGGCAGACTTGTAATACTGGCATCGGTTAAGGGTGAAAGAGTTGTCTGCGATCTTTCTGTTTTTGTTTCATCTTAAAAAATACATATGGAGCCACCTTGAATTATAAACCTTAGACGCACAGCCACACAGTTTGCCCCTCTGAAATGAATGATAGCATTTGATATTGGATTTGAAAGAAGGGGGTCAAGAGGTTTTATCATCCTTTCTTTGCTCTGAATACAACAGTTTTATTTTAGATTTGGTTGAGATTAAATGTTAGATATTTGTTATTTTTTTTTTTGTATTCAGGGCAGATTGTTAAATAATGTATGAACTTGGATTAAGAAGTTTGTTTGCCCAAGCCCAATAGAAGACCCGATTGTAATCATAAAGCAGAAATCAATGGGAGACGCTCAGCATGAAATATAATCACATCTCAAGTCTTGTGACAATGGGAGCCTAATTAAAAATCCTTTGCTTCACTTATTTGGAGAGTCACCAGTATCCTCTTTTACTTGGAACATGGCACTAGTGTGAACAGAGTGAGCAGAGAAGCTAGTATCTGTTGGTCATTTAGTAGATCAAAACATCAAATCAGCTGAGTGTAGAAAATCTGCATCTGATATAATATCCTGTAAATGTATTTCTTTGAGATTGGTCTAATAACTGTTAAATTATGACTGCACATGAATCAGTGTTCTGTTTGCTCCACAGGGTATCAGTTGAAGTATCAGAACTCAAGTCTAAATCTAGCCATTGTTTTTTCACCAATGGAGCATGGCACCACATGGAATGTTCTCGTTCTAAAGGTAAATGGAACATAATTTACCACTGGTGTTTAGTTCTCACCGGGATCCTATTGTTTAACCTGCTGGATATCACTTACTGTTTGATCTACTTAATATCACGTGTTATTTGATTTGTCTGATGAGTTTTTGCATGCTTTTGAATTTGATATATGATTATGTTTCCTTAATAGTTTACATTCCATGGTTTGGAGGTTTTATTTGAGAGCGCTTACTCTTGCCATGTCTTGTACTATGTAAAGAAGGTTTTTAAAATTATGAATTTAGACAATTTATCACCCACCACAAGAACCACGCAAGCTCAAAATGCAATGCAAAAAAAAAATATATATATATATGATATATAGCTACATATATATATATATATATATATATATTTACATACCCTATAAAAAATCCCCAACAGGCCTGTTAGATTTATTTAATATTAATTTTTTTTAAGTAGATTATAGAGATCCAAAATATGGAAAGATCCCTAACCTGAAAAACCACAGGTCCCGAGCATTTTGGACAACAAGTCCCATGCCTGTATATAGCTCCTCTGTGCAGTGACTGGAGAAGCCAAAAGCCATTGTGCTTATCAAGAGACATATAGCATAAATGGAAACCCCTAATCGTGTAAGCAATAATGAATTATATATCTGTGAATAATATTTGTGTCAGCTTTCACTCTGGGCTAAAAAAATCAAAAAAGATCATTATCTTTAAAAATGGTTCCTTTATTGGAGCTCCCAAGAGATCTTCTACATTCCCTGTTTTAAATGAGGTGCGTCCTAACAGTCCCTGCCGGAAGTACAGTTGGAGGGCAACAGCCAATTACAGCCCTGCAGGCACACAAGCAAAGACATGCATTAGTTCCCTATCAGGTCCACCTAACTGCTGATTGGTTCCTATTCCACAGGTGCAGATGGGTGAGACTAGTAGGGTTTTTGGAGAAATTTTCAATAAATCACCCAGATAAACAAACCTTTTTCAGCATATTCCTTCTATACTTAGATGAGTATAATGCACTAGCATATCCTTGATTCTTACCCAATTTAAACGATGTTTACAGGCATGCACATAATGTAGCAGGGATAAAGAAACAATTAGTGATGAGCGAATATCACCCGTTTCGCGAAACGAGTCGCGCGTTGTTTTTGACGCGCCTCGCGTCAATCGCGGCACGTGGCGTCGTTTCCGACGCGCCGCGTCAATTTCCGGCGCGTCGCGTCAAAAACGACATTTTTCTTTGGCGAATTTTCGCTGGCGAATTTTTGCTGGTGTTTCGCGAATTTATTCGCCAGCGGCGAATCGCGGGATTTGCCCATCACTAGAAACAATGGGCAACAAGTTAAAGCAATTATTTTTTAAGAAAGTCAGAAGTCCTGGAAACTTTTAGTACTGCCATGTTCCATCTACTGTGTGATTTTGAGTTAAAGTAATCCATTAGTGGGAATGCTTAAATGGCAATGGAATCCAATACATGTCAGACAGGATCTAAAATGCTTAATAGATGCATTATATCTTGCTTTCTGTAGAGGAATGCTAGGCGGAGTAGAGGGATGCTAGGAATTGTACAGTAGGTCAACAGATGCAGGGAAACACTTTTTGGACAACCCTGAAATAGACCATACTTTCATCTTCACCATTGCCATGGAAACGTATGATGCTATTACTGAAAAATGTATGTGGATTCATTAAAACCAGGACTGAGGCTTAATCTGTACAAGTTGATTACTGCACAAAAGTTAAATGGCTGAGCTGAAATAGCTGCATTGTGAAGGCGATGTTTAAATTGGTCTTACTACCCATAAGTTTTTGTCCTTGTCAATTACAGCTACCTTCATCCAACTGAGCCCACGTCACATTCCCTTCTATGATGTCTGTAACAGAAAAAAAAGAAAACAGAAGGAAAATGATTAGTGACATTTTCTGGGATTTAATCAGTTAGCCTTGTCCCACTGTTGGTGGTTTTGGAGAAGTGTAAGAAGTCAGCGAGACATCATATTTATCTGCCTGATTGCACTGAGAGCAGTTTTTCTGTAATATTTTCCCCCCCACATGGAGCAGATGAAAAATGCCCCGGGGCATATGCTGTGTTAAAATTAGTTCCCAATACAATATAATGGCTGGAGACAATGTTCACGTTTTCAACAGAACTATTGGGCATGTGCTGTAAGTGTAAGTTTTATCTGTCCCTTTTTTACCAGTTTTAAAAGCTCAGATTCTTCAACAAGAATATTTGGTGCACCCATTCTCCAAATGTAATGTTATCTGAGATGTGGGAAGAAATAATGCCTAGCAAGTTTAGGGGTTGAATATGTTTAGGTCAAGGTTGAGTGCCTGTAGTTGATGGCAGCCATTGTGTGGTATTCAAGCAACATTCTAAATAGCTCAGTTACTTTCTGGATCATTTGATCAATAACATTGGTTTTATGTTGATAAGATAAGTTGGAATGGTCCAGGCAAAGCATAAGATCAAATAGGAAGGGATGATCCTTGTTATCGTAAATGGGTTTTCAGTACTTAGGTATGTGTGTGTGGCACATATTATGTTCCAGACTTTTACAGAATAAAAGACAGTTGGTTCCACAGCACAGGAATTTCAGTTGTCATAAGTATTTCTCAGCTTTTTTTTTGTGTTGTGTGGTTGGCTTTGTACTGTATATTGGGGGTAGCTAAAGATTCTGATTATTTCCATCTTAAGATTGGACTTGGTGTGATTAGGAGTCATACTATTACCCACTGTTTTAAATGAAATAACTTTATATAATGTAACTATTCTGTTAAATAATATATCAGTATTTTCATTCCATTTATATATATATCTACAGTATATGTCTAATAAACTATTAGAAACCAAAGAATAACCCAAATGCAACACAGTGTAAACAAGACTGACCAGCCAGGAGATTTATTCCATCCGAGGGTTTCCCAGGTGAATTATGCCTGTGGTTTATACCAAGTACAATAAGAAAAGATGAAGCTCAACATAGCAATTATTAAAGAGGCAATAATGGCAAAAAAGAACAATCAGTGATTATCGATTTCCCATATACATTATGTTGCTACTGGAATTGTGAAGCCGCTCAAGGTTGAGGCTGATTAGTGACTAATTTATTTACAGATGCACAAGTCAGTCAGTGCTACTCACAGCCTAAATTTGGCTCTTTATTATAGTAGAAAGGTTTTCTCTTTAACTCCTATAAGGGTGTCCAAAAAGGCATTCCCACTAACTTGCAAATGCATAACCTACATTGTATATTTAGAACTTTTTTAGATCTGTTACAGCCTGTGTTGTTGGGTATGCAATGATCACAGTTGTTATAAAAAGTTAAAAAATAAGTGTCAAATTATATGTGTCGAAATATATTTTGTCTGGATAGGCTACAATTGATACAGTGGAATCACAGGATAGCCAGTCCAAAATTACTCCCTGTAGGGCCAAGATTCCTAGCGTGTGTTTCGTTCAGATGTGCAGGCTAGGGTGTACCATGGTCAACATTGCACTGGAGAAACTTGTACTTATAGGCAGGTGTTAGGTACAAGGCAGTTATGTGATGTTAATACTACACTCCTTGCACAGCATAACCATTACCATGGATCTAAGTGCTCTGAGCAGCGGCACCAGGGGTGACAATGACAAGTTTGGGATCCCTGCCCTTGCGACATTAATTATTGTAAATTAACCTTTTTTAGCAAAATGCTGCCGTCTCAGTTGTTTTTGAATTTCAACTCCAAACAATCACCAATAGTTGAAGGCAC
>CM044435.1:121210768-121221619 GCA_024363595.1 Xenopus borealis | reverse complement strand
AGAAAGAGCAAGGACTGTTTCATAAAGAGCAAGGACTGCAGAAGAGCAAGTTTCAATGGACATTAGTTTGTAAAGAGTTTGCAGATATGGGACCACATACCCAAATTCTGTCTTTAAAGAGGGCTTTTCTAGTAAATTAGTTTCCTACAAATCCTCTCTTGGAAATCACCTAGAGTTACATGACCTGTATAAAAGTATTGTATATAGCTTTAGAAATAAGTCAACTGGACTTGCTGTATTTTTTCCTTGACGACATTTCACCAGTCATCCAACTGGCTTTCTCAATTCAGAATAACTTGTAAATAGGATTTTCTTTGGAATATATCATCTGGAATGTTGCTCCAATCAGCATATTCATAATCGGCAATGATGTCATGAAGTTAGGTGTTGAACATCTCTTTTGAACCAGTCGCTTTCCTGGTCTAGTTCACCCAAAACACCCAACCCCAAAGCACAAGAAGAGTAATATATATGCAGTGCAGAGAGGAGTGCTCTGATTTGTATGTGGAAGAAACCAAACCACAGTTACACCAGTGTATGGTGTACCTATATCTAAAAGAAAAAAGAACATACATTTGAAGACAGCCAAGTCCACATTCTTAAAAAAAAACAAAAAAAAACAAAAAACATATATATGTAAAAACTGAATAAACAAGTTTGAATAGAGGTGGGGGGTTAAACATCTATTGTCTTCCACATTCAATGCTGTTTTGGCACCTTTTCCTGGAAGGTTTAATAACAACTCAAAGCTATTACAAGTTATTCTGAATTGAGAAAGCCAGTTGGATGACTGGTGAAACATCTTCAAGGAAAAAAGACAGCAAGTGCAGTTGATTTGACTTATTTCTACAGATATACCATGTCCTGGATGAAGGAGACTCTTCACAACTGGGGCACATTTATGAACACTGGGCAAATTTGCCCATGGGCAGTTACCTATTGCAACCAATCAGTGATTAGCTTTTTAAAGCCAGCTACAAGTAGAACAATAAAAGCAGCAATTTGATTGGTTGCTACCGGTTACTGCCCATGGACAAATTTGCCCAGTGTTGATAAATGAAAGCCTTTGGGCTTTGTATCTTAACATGACCATGTAACTCTTTGTTGACTTCTGTATCCTTGTATTTTACTGTAGGAGCTACATTATTTTATATATATATATATATATATCTGTAGCTTTTGGAACATGTTATTTTCCTGGATTAGCCCATCAAACAATTTTCCTGTCACTGACTGCTCAGAAAAATACTCTTAGTGGATCAAATTGTAATTGCGGCTGATAAGAGTTTCAAACTGGTTATTTATTTACTAAATGGCTTGCATTTAATCGTAATGGCACCAGGCACCTTCCCATCTTTATATGATTCTCTGTTGGAGGACACATAGATACAGAGTATCTTGTTTGCCCTTAAATTGTATTTGATTGTAATTTATGGATCTGGTGTTTGCAAGCAAATCTTGCAACGATTAACCCTACCTCTTAAACTGGTTGGTTCTTAGATGGGAGGTTTGAATATAATATAACATTAAAAGGAGCATTTACAAGGAAAGCAAGTGAAAAATAATCAAATTCTACATGCATATGTTACATAGTAAGAACCTGACTTGGATGGATTCCGTTTTCAAGCTTGCCTTGGTCACTGGTACCCTGGCCTTGAGGTAGGGCCACCTCTTTGGCAGTAAGAGCAGTTCTTTGTTTTTCTGTGCTGTGAATTGATTTTTTTCTATGTGCTTCCCATTTACAAGTCTATAAAAACTCAATGATTTATTTGTTCTGGGTTCAGACACTTTTGTGAGTTCAGAAAATCAACTTAACTTTGTCTTTCACCTCAAGTGGTTTCCGGTAACTGAAATTCCAAAGCAGGGGTAAGGTGCAAAGGGTTGAAAATTTAAAGCACCTTGCTTTTTGCCCGCAAGATGCTTTTCTGGCCTATTGGACCAATTTTCTTACAACACATTAATACAGTATTTGGAACCCAAACTACTACCCTCTTTCAATAGGGTAAACTGGTCTAGGGTAGTAACCAGAGGGCAATAGCTGTATAAATATTGCACCCATCAGTGCACAACAACTGTTACTGCTGTCAGTGAATGAGTCCTAATTTCTTTTAAGGCTACTTTCCTGTCTGGATCAGATACATCAAGCCGTGAGCAATTTTAGACAATGATTAATAACCCCTGCAGAACAACTGCATACAGTAAGATTATCTCACATGACATAACTTCATTTTCTTGATGTATATATGCCTCTGTCTTTAATCTGGAGAAGGAACATATTTGTAAAGAGAAAGAAGCAAACCATTTGATATATTTTGATAACCCTGACAGCATGCATAGAATGATTTTTTTGACCATGATTAGTAAATAGTGATGGGCGAATTCGCGACGAATTCCCGCGATTCGCCGCTGGCGAATAAATTCGCAAAACACCAGCAAAAATTCGCCAAAAAAAAAAACGAGTCGCGCGTCGAAAATGATGCGACGGAAACGACGTGCATCGGAAATGGCGCGACGTGCCGCGATTGACGCGACGCGCGGCAAAAACGACGCGCGACTCGTTTAACGAATTTTTTCGCCAATTCGCGAATTTCGCTGGAAATTCGCAAATTTTTCTGCGAAGCGAAACAGGTGAGATTCGCCCATCACTATTAGTAAACTCTTCTTGTTTCCGTTATATATATATATATATTTATATATATATATATACAGTAAATATAGTTCAGCCACTGTGGACAGATTGTTTCTTGTAGAAAGGGATGTATCATATCCAATATTTTAGGATTCGGCCAAATCTTAAATCCTTTGTGAAAGATTTGTCTGAATACCGAACTGTATCCGAACCCTAATTTGAATATGTAAATCAGAGGGAAAATGAGAAAAGAGAACCGCTTGTACAGTTAAAAAAAAAATTGACTTCCTTGTTTGAAAAGTCATGTGATTTTTTGGGATTTGGATTAAAATCTTGGCGAATCCCAAATTTAATCCTGCATTCGATGTGAGCTTCAGCCATATCTAAAATTTTGCACCACGAGTCTGGTTCATTAGAGCTTTTCTTAGTCCTCTACTCCAGTATGGGATTGTTTGCCTAAGGAATACCAGATAATTTAACACTGCAGGATCATTGATCTCCACATTGGAGATATTGATGGGCTGATGGGAATCACTGTTCATTTTTCAGGATGTCCAACTCCTGTCTTCCTCATTTGGCCATTGGTGGCCGATGACCACAGAGCTATGGAATCTGGTGGAGGTGGAATCGGAAGCAAGTTTGGGTACCTGGAGTCAGAGTCTCCAAAAATATACTCCAACTCTTAATATCGTTAAACAGAAGCACTGAAACGAATCAAATTTAAGAACTTCTATGAAGGTGCATATGGCAGAAGCAATTCTCTTTCTAAGAACAATACAGCTGTATGCCAGGTTCAGTTAATATATATGTTGTATTACATTTTCAGGTTGTTTTTAGTTTATGTAGTTCAACTTTGGTTTAGCATTAACAATGAATGTGGTTTATATTTTTGAGCTTTGGCAATGATAAAATGCCTTGTGTGTGCGTGTTTACCTAAGGGAGAACTCAACCGAATTATGAAAAGCCCCTACCTACTACGCAAGATAGTCCCTCCTTGCTGATTCCCCTCGCATAGTTCTATAGGACTGAAAATGTCCCTAAATTGTTTCCCGCCTAAAAGTGCAGAGTAATCACTTTTTTCAGGTACTCTTTGGGTTCTCTTAGGCAATTTGGGTCCTTTTTGGCAATTTCCGGGACTTTTGCCGCACCGGAAGACTGCTCCAACTGCGCATATACAAATACAGCGCTCTATTACAGAGGAAGATTGCACTGTTAGGTGGGAAAAGATTTAGGGACATTTTCAGACATATTGAATTATGCTTAGGGAAGCAGGGAGGGATTAACCTGCATAGTGGGTAGGGGCTTATCTTATTTGAGGGGTTGAGTTCTCCTTTAACTTCTGTCAATCAACGTGGCATTGGAATTGGAAGTACCTTAAATTGTTGATTCAGATTTGAAAGATATACATATACCGACCCCACAGCCATGGATGACTATTATTGCATTTGGGCTTTAATACCAGTTCCAAATATGCCTCCATAACGATTAAACATTAATGATGATGCCTTTCAAAGACATGTATGCGTGCTTTGTAGGCCACACTACCCAACAGGATTATGAACACACTGGCATGCTATGGGGCACTCAGTTCTGATGAAATATAAGTTTAAAATAGTAAAGTGAAGGAAAGTTTTTGGCCCTGCTTTAGAAATATACAGTAAAATGTGATGATAAATCAAACATGACCCATGGTTTGCTAACAGCAGGTATCTGTGCAGAAGCAGTTAGTGAAGCTGTCCATCATCTTGACAATTTTACGTACAGGCAGATCATTCTTATCTGAGAACAAAGAAAATTACTGATTATTGGCATGAGCTTGCTATCTGACACCGTGTTGGAAAGTGACTATTTCATATCCAGGAGCTGTTTATTACACTGTTGCTTAGTGAACATGAATTGTCAAGTTTTAAGAGCCCATAAGAGCTTATGTGGGGGCAGATGAGGAGGACTTGGTGCTAATTCTGCCATTTTGAACCTGGTGTTATGAGGGAAAGAGTCTGCTTTGCGATTTGGCTTTTGGAGGCGATAAGGGTTAGAGTAAATGTTGATGCAAGGGATACAAGGTTTGAGAGTAGGCTGTGGGGAGGTATAGGGTAGGTTAGGGTGGGGGAAGCTACCCAGGAGAACAAGTTCATTTTTAACATGGAAAACAGTTGGATCTTAAATCTGTCAATCTTTGATATCAAATAACAAGATATTAATATATATTTATACATTTGTAGATATTGTGCCAGACCTGTGTGTAGAGTATCCGTAGTGCTCTGTACATGAGTCATAGATTAGCACATGGACCCTACAAGATTTCAAATGTGTGCCAAAGCTTGCCTTTAAACAAGTGGTTTTAAACTTTTGCGCCAGATATTACTGAATCATAAAACCCAGAATGCACGTGGAACAAAATGCAAAACAAATTCATTAACGCATTGAAAGTCTCTAAACACAAAGGAACATATACATTGCCTTTGACACCAATGAAGTATTTTCAAGAAACCCACTTGTATGATGCAAAAGTGATACATTGAGATAATCAGTGATCATCCTCTCCAGATTCCTCCAAAACCCAGATGAAAAAAATTATTTTTTCTGGATTTATGCACTTAATTTTTCAAAGACGATGGGCAGCTTAGAGGCTGACTCAGCAATCACCGTTATGGACAGATCCATTCAAATCAGTTCATAATGGACTAAAATGTCAAATGTGTTCAAATTGGATTTGAATGGAAACAAGTCACAAGGACTTATTCTCGTTGGATCTAATTCCCCAAGGAATTTGCAAGCCATCAACAATAATCCTATTCACTGGAAAGAAACACATTTGCCTTCTATGTGGTTCAACATAATTATAGAGAAGCCTGCATTGTATAGGGCCCCCACGTGTATGGGTAGCTTGCAGAGCCCAAAAAGCTATAATAATACCTCTGAATAACTCCTCTCATTATTTTAGTAAGCTATGGAGTGGCCAATTCTAAGCTACTTTTCAATTGGTCTTCATTGTTTATTTTTTTAAGTTTTATAGTTATTTGCCTTTTTCTTCGGACTCTTTGCAGCTTTCAAATGGGCGTCACTGACCTCTTCTAAAAAACAAATGCTCTGTAAGGCTACAAATGTATTGTTATTACTATTTTTTATCACTCATCTTTTTATTCAGGCCTTCTCCTATTCATATTCCAGACTCTTATTCAAATTAATACATAGTTGCTAGTGGAATTTGAACCAGAGAAACCAGATTGCTTGAAATGCATTTTGAAGAGCTACTGAATAAAAACCTGAAATAAAAAAACATGAAAACCAATTGCAAATTGTCTCAGAATATCACTCTCTACATTATACTAAAAGTTATCTCAAAGGTGAACAACCCTTTAAAGGCCCTGAGACACTGAATTCCTAAAGGTTTATGCAATGATAAAGAACTTTTCCCCTGTTGATTGTTCAAAAGTGTTACATTGCAGATTCCACTTGTTGGCTGGGGTTAAATCATAGTCAGTTAGATGAGTCTTTTTTTTTTTAACTGGCTGTAGAATTAATGATATGTTTAGCTCTTAGTGTAGCTAATGAGATTTCATATACCATAATGCAGAACACTAATAAGATCGTTATGTCAGACTCAGCTAAATTGGGTTTTTATCTGTTGTTTGATCCTAACCAACTGAACCGTTGCATGTATTAAATTATGGAGCCTACGAACACCATGCAATGTTTCACGCAATGGAAGCCTTCAGTTGTACTAGATTATGAATGTTGTAAATGAACAATTCGTACAATATAGGGAACAGTACAAAGAGACCCAGAATAAAAGACAATCTAGGAAAGATTTGGAACCACAGAACAGGCTAACTGTTTTATTGACTCCATGGGGCCTATTTATCATGCTGTGCAAAAAGGTGGAGTGAAGCACTACTGGTGATGTTGCTCAGAGCCAATCAGCAATTAAATATCAACAGTTAGCAATGGTTGCTATGAGCACCCCTTTTTACACAGTATGACCCCCTAGGTACATAATCTTGTTATAGGCTTGGGGCAGCTTAACAACGGCTGAAGTTTCGCTATGAAAATGATGCCCATAGACTTGAATGGCGTTGACCGTCAAAAAATTATTTGCTGCGCATCAAAAAAATTAGCTGCATTTCAAAGTTTTTTGACGCCGATAGACTTTAATGGGCTTCTCAACATTTTTGACCGTCAAAAATTTTTTGGCGAAGCGAAAAAGGTCAAATTTACCCATCCCTATTGGAAAAATCTTAAGTGGGTTGGAGACCATGTCTAACCAGCAGACCTCCAGATGTTGAAAAGCTTCATCTCCCCGCAACCGATGGTTGAGCTACTTTAAATTTTTTTTTTTTTTGAGGGCCCAGTGAATTTATTGTTTTGCATCTATGGCAACTGTTGTGCCTTCTACAAAGAGACTATCAAAAGTTCACTATGATACCCATCTCTCAGACAAAAACTTGATTCAGCAATGTGCTACCCACAGTTGGCACATTAACCAGGTATATAGTAGACTGAAAGCACTGACTTACAGTAAAGCGAGTGATGTTATTCTAACAGCAGAAGGGTAATGTCTGGAAGTAGCTGTCTGGGTGTGTTTTTTGCCATGGTTTCTCCTTTAAAGACTTTGGTGATCACATATGTTCTCCATACGCCTTCTTCACCTCAATTGTGAAAGATACGTATCATGGGCTCACACTCCTCTTCTACAAAAAAGCATTGCTGCCTGGGATACTGTTTGCTGAGCTCAGGTCCTCCATCTTTTTGCAGAATACCGGGAGCTTCCCGTTAAGCAGCACATGCTCAAACTTTTTCCAAAGAATCTGCGAAAGTGACACCTGGGAGAACAAAAGAAAATGGCAACTTGGAGCTAAGCAAACATTCCCTTCCATTGGTGCCTTTTTTGAAGAAGATGGGTGAATCTCAGGGGGGAGGGGTTGCCAAACAACTTGGAAACCCATGTGATATTACTGTTCCTAATGTAAACCCTTAATTTATGTTAAAGGACAAGAAAACACAAATTCCCTGGGGTGCCTAAAGCTGCATTGAAAACAGCCTGGGGAATCTTCCCAGCCATCCCTAGCACAGACTTGCTGTATACTAAACAGTAGTGATGGGCGTATTTATTCGCTAGGGGCGAATTCGCGGGGAATTCCCGCGATTTGCCGCTGGCGAATAAATTCGCGAAACGCCAGCAAAAATTCGCCAGCAAAAATTCACCAAAAATGACGCAACGCGACGGAAACGACGCGGCGCACATCGGAAACGACGCAACGCGATTGATGCGACGCGCATCAAAAACAAAAGATTCGTTTCGTGAATTTTTTCACCAATTCGCGAATTTCGCGAAGCGAAACGGGTGAGATTCGCCCATCACTATTCCTCAGGGAAAACCTTACTGGACCTAACCAAAAACTTAACAAATGTAACATTTATATTAAGAAAAAAGCAGAAGAGAAAATATATAACTAGTACAGGTATGGGATTCATTATCCAAACTAAGATATAATGAATCCTTATTGGAAGCAAAACATGCCTATTGGGTTTATTTAATGTTTACATGATTTTCTAGTAGACGTGAAGATCCAAGTTATGGAAAGATCCCTTATCCAGATAACTCCAGGTCTCGAGCACTATGGATAACATTTTCTCAAAATAGTGTTTGTGGCTTGCTAAAACCTTTCCTTAAAGGGGAACTAGCTTTCACATACTGAAATAAGAAACTTTTTAAATACAACTCAGCATCTGTTTCTCCTCATTCTCTCTTCATGCAGCAGTTTGGTATCAGATGAATGATTCAATATATCTTTTAGGGAGGGGGCTTTCTTTCCTAGCAGATGTATCAAAGGAGAATGCAACCCTACATTTTAAAAGCCCTATCCCCATCCCCCCTTCCCTCCTCCCCCAGTCTAAGTGATACCCCGGGCAAATGCCCCTAAGTCCAAACTTCTCGGTGCAGATTCAGGCATTGGACTTCACAGGTGCCATGCCATCTTCAGCTGCTTCGGTAATCTTCGGAATGAGACTGGCATTTTGGCTCATTTGGGTTGCCACCTGGCCGGTAAAAATGTGGGTTGATCCAATGTTATTAATAGGGGAAAAAGCTAAATATATAGGAAGGCTGGTATTTTTCTCCAGAAAAGTTGGCAACCCTACTCATGTGTAGTTGGGGCAATATTCTGCTTCCCAACAACTTGACACTCATGAAAATTGCAAAAGCCCTGGTCTAATTCCGAAGTGGCCTGATTGCGCCTGTGAAGTCAGATGCCTGAATCAGCAATGAGGGGTAAGTGTGGACTTAGGGGCATTTGCTGGGGGTATCACTTAGGTTGGGGGAGGAGGGGAGGGGGTCTTGGTGGGGATGGGGGTAGGGGTTTTTTAATGTAGGGTTGAATTCTCCTTTACAGCTCAAATAACTGATTCCAGTACAAACAAAATCTACCAAAATAACTGACTTTTGCACAAATCCTGCATGTAGAGAGACATGATGTCTGATGATTTTAATAAAGTGAGCTCTAATACATCTTCTAGGCAAAAGGAGCCCCTATATAAGATATATTGGATCATTTATCTGACACCAAACTCCTGAATGAAGACAGAATGAAGAGATGCTGAGAGAGGAATAATGAAGATAAACTTGATTATTTCAGAAATGGTGCCGATTTTTTTTACAAGAAAGTTTCCGTATGCTGGAGCTAATATTAAATTTAAATTTTCCTGATAGTTCCCCTTTAAAAAAAATGACTTGGAATTAAATTTAATATCTCCTAGTGCAGATATATTACACAGTGTTTGCTTTCTCTTCCATCATGTTTCTCAGGGAAGAACATGAATCAACAAAAATCCCACTCCGGTTAATTAATGTTGTATATTACACCCATAATTAACTCATAACTCAGAAAACTGGGCTAATAACCATGAATGTAGCTGCATGTGTTGATGCGGTTCTGTCACAGTCAGACCTACAGTATATGGGTCAGGCCGCTAGCACCAAATTCATTACGTGGAAGTGATCTGGAAAATTGTTCCTCTACAGAGTCTGTATATTGCATTTCCCAGTAGGAGCAATGAGTTTGTATTTATTCATTTGGACCTGGAGAGTTGATTGAAAAAAACACATATTACTGCGTGGGATATGGGCAGCTTCAGCGGGGGACTGCTAGAGTGACCAATGTTTCCTTTACAGAGTGTCTCTAAATAGCCCATAGTTACAGCAGGGGAAGAAATTCATATACAGCAAATAACCATAGCTGAGACACTAAATTGAAAGTAATGTCTCCTGTAATCTGGATTTCTATTTTTTGCTCAGCCATGCTTTTAACCTTAAGGTGAGAACATATTTTCTTTTAGCTATAGGTTAATTCAATAGTGTTTCTGTGTCACTGAGTAATATAGGAAGAGAAACACACAAAAAGAAGAACAGTAAAACCTTTAAAACATACACCTGATGCAGATACAATGTGTCATGTCCTTCTTTGTTCATTTTCCCTTTGAATTAGTTTAATGCACTTAGAATGAGACTAATGTAATAATATTATCTCCTTTAATGCTAGTTCTACTTAGTTTCTGTGAAGGTATTACTTAAAGGATAAAGAAACCTTTAAAAGAAGGGAATGTAAATTTGATGAACAATTTTGCAATTTGCAACCATTATTTCCTTTTTGTGGGCTAGAGAAGCAGAAGAAATCCTAAGTGATTAAAGGGATGCTGCAGATTGACTGTTAACCTTTTAAAAACCAGCTTAGCTTAGCTCTGTGTTTGCCAAATCTCTCTACTTAATTTTTCAGGATTCGTTGATGTTTGGCATGGTGCCGAGAGACTGGCGAATTGCTAATGTGGTATTGCTATTCAAAAAGGGATCCCATTCTCTGCCTCAAAACTAAAGGCCAGTTTGTTTGAGGCTGGTGGTAGGAAAGCTTTTCAAAGGATTAATAAAGGATAGGATACTGGACTTCATAAGAAATAACAATACTATGAGTGTGTGCCAACATGGTTTTATGCGTAATAGATTTTGCCAGACTAACTTTATTTCTTTTTATGAGAAGGTAAGCAGGGACCTCGATTCTGGGATGGCTGTGGATGTGATTTACTTAGACTTTGCTAAAGCATTTGATACAGTGCCACACAGAAGGTTACTGGTTAAATTAAGGAATGTTGGCCTGGAACATAGTATTTGTATAAGAGAACTGGCTAAAAGATAGACTACAAAGATTGGTGGTAAATTGAACATTTTCTAA
>CM044435.1:121172812-121194205 GCA_024363595.1 Xenopus borealis | reverse complement strand
TGGTCGAAAATACTTAGTTTGCATATTGGAATAGTCGCACGATCGAATTGAGACTATTCGAGACTATTCGTATGAATATTCGAATCCTTCACACGAATTTAGTAAATCTTCCCCCAATTGGTCTTCATTATATTATTTTATGGTTTTTTTAATTATTTGCCTTCTCTTCTAACTCTGTCCAGCATTTAACTGGTGGTTAGAGATCCCATCTAAAAAACAAATGCTCTGCAAGGCTACAACATTTATTGTTATTGCTGCTTTGAATCAGGCCCTCTCCAATTCATATTCTACTCTCTCATTCAAATGAGTGTATGGTTTATTGGGGTTCAGGGTAACTTAGACCCTAGCAACCAGATTGCTGATATTGCAAACTGGAGAGCTGCTGAATGAAAAGCTAAATAACTCAAAAATAATTAAATAATGAAACCCAACTGCAAATTGTCACAAAATATCACTCATACTAAAAGTTAACTCAAAGGCGAAAAATTTATTTTGTAATGATTTTTTTTTAGTAGAATTAAAGTACGGAGATCCAAATTACAAAAATACCCCTTATCTGGAAACCTCTAGGTTCCCAGTATTCTGGATAATAGGTCCCATTTCTTTATTTGACTTGAATTTCTAAAACTATTTTCTAACTTTGCTTGCAGATTCTGCCTTAGCTATAGATAGTCATAGTCTTTGCATTAACCTTCTTATTTCTTCCCAATAGCTATAGCAAGACATAAACAAGCTCATAAAAGCTGTCAACGGGCTCCTCCGGACTGAGTGGGAGCTTATTGGGCAAATATGGGACTTTTGTGATGGCCTGCCTTACTGACATCTAGCCAAACTTAGCTGCATTACTAGGAAAGCCCATCTCTACATTGATGTGGTCCTTTCCCAAATGTCTCCCTCTGATCCAATTATTCACCCATGGGCTAAACAATTGGATCATTCTGATTCAGCTAAGCTTATTGTTGACCAAATTAATGGATCTTAAAGCCCATCTTAAGACTCAAAAAATCCAATTGTTCAATCACCAATGGAGATTAGTGCTCAAGACTAATTTACTTTTATGGCAGTTGCATGCTAATGCTATCAGGTTATTGTTTATTGGGAACGTGGCAGTCTGGGCTTCCTGTTGTCCTTTTACTACTACTAAATGGTTAATAACCATTGCAAAAACAAAATCTAAACGTCACCTGTGGGAACTACATATTGAATGATGTCTAGCCACCATGGATTTAACATATGCCAGGCTCTGGGCTATAGTCTTGGCTGACGGGGTCTTTTGTTACCAACGGTCATTTCCATCATTCTGCCATAGAAGTAAATGGGAATAATTCTGAGGATTTTATTCCAGGCTCTAATAAAGGAATACCCAAACTTTTGAACCAATGAATCATAACTAAAAGCAGTTGGGGAGCAAGATAAGCATGAAAAATGTTCTTGGGGTGCCAAATAAGTTTTCTGATTGGCCATTTGTTAGGCCCTATGTTGATTGTCAACCTACATTGCGGCTCTGTGTGGCAGTACATCTGGTTTTATACAACTAGAACTTGCTTCCAAGCTTGAAATTTAAAAATAATCACCTGCTTTGAGGCCACTGGGAGCAACATCAAAGGGCTTGGAGAGCAACATGTTACTCGCAAGTAGTGATGGGCGAATTTATTCGCCAGGGGCGAATTCCCGCGATTCACCGCTGTCGAATAAATTCGCCGAAAAAACGAGTCGCGCGTCGTTTTTGATGTGGCGCGCCGAAAACGATGCGCCGAACACGCGACACGCGTCAAAAGCGTGCCGCGACTCGTTTCGCGAATTTTTCACCAATTTTTCGGCAAAGCGAAACTGGGGAGATTCGCCCATCACTACTTGCAAGCTACTGGTTGGGGATCACTGCTCAAATGCTACTGAAGCAGGTGACAGAATGATGGAAATGACCTTGTCACTAATTGGTAACAAGAGCCACCATCAGGCAGCTATAGCCAAGAGGACTACTATACAGAGCCTGTCACATTTTACATCCATGGTGAGGGGGTCAAACAATGTTTTTTTTTTTTTAATGCAATATGTAGGATCCAACAGTTGTGTCTAAAAAGATTCCTTAAAAGAACCAAAGATAGATGTTGACAGCCCCAAAGGGAGTTAATATCTATATAATACACAAGAACCGTGAATATCCTGTAAATGTTATCCTTTTAAAGAAATGCTTAGTAATACCATCAGTTATAATCAAGGTTTTCTGTCACATGACTCACTGAAACCTGTGTATTATGTAGGGACCCATAGGGTTAATGTGCCCCTATGGCTTTTCATTCTTACCCTTCCTCATTTCCCTAGAGCCCATGGATCTAGTTTATTCATTGGCCAAGAGATATAATGGCCACTTCTTTCCACACTTTAATATAGTGTGTGGAAAGGGGTGGATGTTCTCACTGAGCCTGGGTACACCAAGGCCCAGTAAAGCCCTTTTGCCCTAGAGGGACCATTACCTCTAGAGACACAAGTCAGGGAGCAGGGACCCTGTGAACAAGGCCAGCTAGAGACATGGTTAGATCTGTTATAGACTCTCTAGGAGAGTAAGATAGAGAGGAGAGAGAGAGAGAAAAAGCAGCTTTGTGCTTCATCAAGGATCTGTAGGAGGGAGTGGCTTTCCAAGGCTCCTAGATTGTCTTTAGTGAAGGGATCTCAGTGTATAGGGCATCAGGCTTTAATTCTTCTCCCTGACCACTCCGCTGGGTGGGTCCTGAACCACTTTCAAAGTATATCTGCTTGGAGGTCTGCCTTACTACTAGACTACATCCGCTGGGGAGTCACATACTCAGCTGTCTCCTCCAACCTGTCTTTTGTCCCTGTGGGTCATTTGTTTTGGACTAATAAACTGTTATCATCTGTTGTCACTGCACTGTCCATTCTTTTATTGCTCAGTAGCCTGTGGGAGTTGTAGTCACACTACACCATACCTTTATTCTTCCACTTAGCCAAGGCCCTGACTGTCAAATGTAACCCATGCTCTAACCCCTAGCTGGACATTAACCCCTGTAGTGCACCCCATTGCAAAATATGAGGTTATTAGAAGTCACATCGGCATTCCATGACCTATATAAAAACAGCCTCATGCTTTTATATGGTCGTGAACATAAATTATGATATCCTTAAATTTTACAAGAGGGGGTACTTTATTCACTATATAATTACACACAGAAGATGCCATTCTTGTTTAATATATTCTGCACATCTGACCCTTTGCAAACTCCTTTTTTTATTACCTTTTTATAGCCTTCTAAATGATGTATTAAAGGGTAGGAGTAAATAATGTTTGCCTTGTCATCACACACTACATAGAAATTCCAACAGAAATAGCAAAACACCTGAACCCAAGTTTGCTCTGTTCATTTGAAATAGATAATGATTCTCCTCTTGTAGGACTTTCCTTTCCTTCTATAAGAGGGTTTCTAAAATCGCTTGGAGTTAAATTGTTTTGTCTGCCCCATAATCCCCTGGATCATTCAAATGCTTTAATAGTAAAATAATAACAAAAATACTAAGGAATGTTCAGCAACAAACAAATGCAGTACAGGTTATCCTGTATCCAGAAAGCTCTGAATTATGGCAAGGCCATCTCCCATTGAGGCCATTTTATCCAAATAATCCAAATTTAAAAATAATTTCCTTTTTCTCTGTAATAATGAAACAGTAACTTGCGAATTTTCACTGCGGTTTCGAGAATTTATTCACTGACAGCGAAACCCGGAAATGACGGGAATTCACTACTGGCTTGATTCCAATTAAGATATAATTCATCTTTATTGGAAGTAGTGATGGGCGAATTTGCCCCATTTCGCTTTGCGTTTCCAGTGAAATTCGCCAAACGGCAAAAAATTTGCGAAATGTGAACTTTGACATCAATTTTGACGCGAACCTATTTTGTCCAAATGCATTAAAGTCAATGGGTGTCTGAATAATTTTGATGCGGAACAGTTTTTATGCACCGCGTTGTGACGAAGTCCAAATTTTTGGATCTGGAGAATTTTCGCTGCAGTTTCGAGAATTTATTCGCCGCCAGTAAAATGCAGAAATTTGCTGCAAATTCACACCTGGCGAATTTGTTCCTCCACCACTAATTGGAAGTAAAACTAACCTATTGACTTTATTTTATGTTTATTTCATTTTTTTAGGAAACTTAAGATATGACGATCCATATTTTGGAAAGATCTTTTATCTGGCAACCGAGATAGTGAGCATTCTGGATAACAGGTCCCTTATCTGCACCTTGTACATGATCCCAACTAAAATATAATTAATCCTTATTGGAAGCAAAACCAACCTATTGGGTTTACTTAATGTCTACATTAGGGGTGTCCAAAAGGTAGATCGGGATCTACCACTAGACCTTTAGCTGGTGATCAGTAGATCTCAAGACACTCAGCTTGTCTAGATCACCCTCCTGTTTCATGCTTTTCGTTCATATATTTATTTTGTTAAGGCTACACAAGATATGGTTGTTTTTAAAATAAGGTAAATTCTCTTATAAATAAATATAAATGTCACAACAAGTGCCAAGCACCCTGGTCTCGGCTCGTGCTTCACCAGTAGTGTGACCGCCTTTGGCTTCGGGAGGAGCCCTCAGCTACTCAGATGCCACCTGGACTTAAAAGAGAGGTGCAGGGCAGAAGTTCTGGCTAGCAATGGGGCACGACTGTAAATAAAGTCTTTTAAGGCTTTTTCGTGGTCAAACTAAGGAAAACCAGCGCTAAGGAGAGGATCGGTGCGGCGGGCGTCCCCGCCGATGGCGCGGCAGGCGTCGCCGCCTCACCACCACTGGACCACCAGGGTGAGACATCGTTACAATAATAGTTAAGGAATATTTTCTATGGAACAATTTCACTCAGTAGACAACACAGTAGACAACAGTAGACCCCGCGTTAGAAAAGTATGGGCACTCCTGGTCTACATGATATTTTAGTAGAGTTAAGTTATGAAGATCCAAATTGTGGAAAGCCCCAATATGTGGAAAACCCCATGTCCGAGCATTGCCACAGGTCCCATACCTGTGGCAAAAAAAAAAGACACTGGAAGACATCTGAGTCTTGTTTGTCTGTTTATTAATTCTTAAAGATGTTTGCAGGGACATTGGACTCACATCACTATCCCAAAATCTGCTGAGTTCTTAAAGTTTGATTCACTGTAAATCATATATATATTGTAAATCATTTAATCAAATTAGAAAATATCCCCCGTGGTACACCCCATAATGTTAACAATTTTAAAAATTATGCAGTACCTTGTACTTGATCCAAACTAAGATATAATTTATCCTTATTAGAAGCAAAACCTATTGGATTCATTGAATGTTGACATGATTTTCTAATAGACTTAGGGCCAAATTTACAAAATTCACGTGAAGAGATCGAAGTTCAATCAAATTCGATCGAAAACCGATCGAACGATTTTTTCGGAGGATTAAATATGCAAATTTGGCCACTTCGAACATCGAATACTGAAAATTCGAATTATCGAATAGATAATAGATGATTGAAGGAAATTTTTAAACTTTTTAAACTTTAAAATTTATTCAAACTCCTACTTCGCCAGATTGAACCTACCGAATACCAATAGAAGCCTATGGGAATACAGCGCTATGAAACAAGTTGGCGCTATAGAAATACATGTTAATAATAATCCTCCCCATAGGCTTCTTTTGCAAACACCTGCTCGAATACCATTTATATGATCAAATGTCTCGATCATTGGAATCGTACAAATTTTTCGGAGGATCGAAGGAAAAAGTAAGATTTTTCCGTGAAATCGAACGATTGGTATTCGATTGTACGGTTTCATCAAGAAATCGAATATCGAGGAAAAAATTGCATAAAACTATTCGATAAGCGTTCGATAGTTAGTTAAGATATGAAGAGCCAAATTATGGAAAAATCCGTTAACTAGAAAACTCCAGGTCCCAGGCATTCTGGATAACAGGCCCCATACCCGTGTGTCATAGTTAGTAGTGTTTATGGAACATTCGTACAAGAGGAAAGCATTGCCTATTACAGAGTTAATCGGGGTACCAGATATTTGCCATGGCATATCACAGAAATATTTGTTCTTTCTGCGTCCCTTTATTTTAATATAATAATAAGTTATTGATTGGACAGCATTGCATTACAAAACACATCCATCTCCCAGGACGGATTACCAAATGCCGAGGCCCCAGCCGAGGATTTATACCGACTGCAGACATTATAAACGGCAGAGAATTCTCCTGGAATATTTATCACCGTGGCAGGGAGGAGATGGGAGGGGACACTGGCACAAAGGGAAACTTTCATGGGGCAGAAGGATTAGTTGGAATATCACTAAACCACCGATATGGAGGATAGTTTCTGAACACAGCTGGTCATCCAAATTACTGAATATCTAAATGTTCATCCATTGACTAAAAATATGCCTCATCCTATGGGACCTGAGGTGTCAGGCAGGTTAGGGACGATTATTTAATTTTTCATTTGGGTTTGTGGTGGTTATAATGCTGCCCAGGGTTTTACTGGTGAAATCAACACCTTGCCCCAACCTCCTCCAGAGAGTACATCTCCCTGACTCATAATTGTTTGCTGCTTTCATCTATAGACTTTGCCCACAGATTGGAGGTTCAGGTATGAATTAATAGGTAAAGGTTGGGTTTTTGATAGGAGAAAGTATCACTTCTGCATACCGGCGCGCTTTTTTATGGACTGGTACCCAGAATGGCATTGTATATATAGGGCAAGGTCTTACCAAAATGGGCAAGAGTCCTAGTCCTTGCTCTTTTAGGAAGAGTCCTTTCTGTCATGGCACACAGGGCAACCAAATGGAAAATACCTGGTTTATCCCTCACCCAATGGCTCCTTTAGAAGGAAAATATAGTCAACATAGGGGGACCAAGGCATACTATATCATCAATCCAGGGCCAGAACAAGGGGTAGGCAGAGTAGGCACGTGCCTAGAGCTCAAAGCTTGGGGGGTGCCAGGCATGTACCTTTTCCTGCTGCCTACCCCCAGTCCGGTCTTGAGAGTTCGGCTTGCTACTCTTCTTTGCAGGCATGTACGTGCCTACCCGAGGTGAGGGGATGACGCGGTGGGTCAGGGCACATGTGTGAGTGCTCACCGAAATGCACGCTTGCTCACGTCGCACAGAGGAGGGGGCAATGTCTCTGGCCAGGTTGCATGGGGTCAGGTCCGGACTGAGAATTAAAATAGGCCCTGGCATTTCAGGTACGCAGAGGCCCAAACAGCCCCCACCAGCCCACTAAATACTGACTTTCTATGGCACCTTATGGCAGCCCCTCTGGCATTTGCCAGAACCCACAGATTGCCAGTCCGGGCCTGCCTGGGGTGCCTGGCTGGCTTGGCCCGGCCTTGCATCAATCACATCAGTCATTAAGATACAAAAACATCCAATATAAATATGTAGATAGAGTTTTCTCCATCTGTATCTCAGTGGCTATAAACAATCATCAAGGTGCTGAGGAAAATGGCTTCTAGTCTTACAGGGTATATCATGTGACCTACATAGGCAATTACTTTACATTTCTCAATGCGGAAATAAATATAACAAAAATAAGGTTGAGCGGTTCTACTAGGTTTGACTATTTTAAGACGACCCCTGATAGAACCTAATTACATCTGTAGCTTCATAATAAAAAATCCAATATCAATGTCAATAAATATAATGTTTTTCATTTCAGAATGTGTAGGAAGAACAATCTTCTAATTTCACTTAATGTAACAGTAACAGCATATTATACAGTATGCAAACCCACAATAAAGCTAAGTAATGACTTCTGACCCGTAACAAACTGTCTGCACGATGGGTTTTTTTTACTACCTGAGCTATCATTTGGATTATGTGTCATTTTTATTTGTATACGAACAATAAAGAAACAATCTTAGAAAACAATAGCATCCATCTGTATGGTATCTATATTCAGATCAGTAAAACAAACATAATCACTCCTTGCCAACACATTTCTTTTCCTTCCACTGTAATTTACAGCATAGTCGTATATACTTTAAAGACTATAATTACAGGTTTAACAAGGTAAAAAAGGGAAAAATGCAGATAATATACACATATAACTATAAGATTGCCAGAATGATTATACTGAACCGAAGTCCATATTAGCTTATTTGTCCATTGCCATTAATTTAAAGGATATGCAACCTGAGGTTTTCTATGTGTTCAAACAACTATTCCCTCTATTCTCCAACCATACCCTTCAACTTCACAAGGCTCCATGTAGAAGGGTAGCCACCATGATGTCAGAGGTGAGGGACTAAGGCGCAATGGATGAGGCATGGAACATAATGGGGTGCAGTTGGAAAGGATCAAATCTGACCCAATTCCTCCATAATCTAATCATTTGCTTATGACTCCTGATATCTGGGAAAACAATCAAACAGAGCAGGACAACTCCTGACCTTTAAAGGAATTTCTGTGATACATTTCCATCTAAAGTTGGCCATTCTCGGGCTAATATAATCAATGAGATCCTTCAGGACTGAGTTAGCAACCCAAGAGCCAAATTATCAGATCAGCCCAATATCGCCCCCCCACCCACATCCAGGAAAGATCCACTTGTTTGACAGCCTTGCCCACTGAATATATCTCCACATGTATGTCCAGATTATCTCCTCCTTAACAGATCCTACAAACAGGTGTATGGATAAAAAAAAAGTTTACTTTATTGCAAAATCATTTGGCATATAGTTAGGCTTATGTGTTTTGTGAACTCATATACTTAATCATAGTCTATCATCAACTTTTCTTTTATCCATTTACTTGTTTATGTTATCTGTTAGTGCCTACTCCATTTCTTTTATGGATTGTCCCCTCTTGAGCTGTAAGTCTGGGGTCATGTGCACCTTGATTGTTTGGTAGAAGACCAGGTTAGGTTCAACATGGCAAAGGCTCTTAATGGGATACTGTCATGGGAAAAAGTGTTTTTCAAAATCCAACAAATGCATACCCATTTTGTTTATCAAAACGCGTCAGTTAATAGTGCTGCTCCAGAAGAATTCTGAACTGAAATCCATTTCTCAAAAGAGCAAACAGATTTTTTTATATTGCATTTTGAAATCTGACATGGCGCTAGACATATTGCCAATTTCCCAGCTGGCCCAAGTCATGTGACTTGTGCTCTGAAAAACTTCAGTCACTCTTCACTGCTGTACTGCAAGTTGGAGTGATATCACCCCCTCTCTTTACCCCCCTCCAACAGCCTAACAACAGAACAATGGGAAGGTAATCAGATAACAGCTCCCTAACACAAGATAACAGCTGCCTGGTAGATCTAAGAACAACACTCAATAGTAAAAACCCATGTCCCACTGTGTTCCATTCAGTTACATTGAGAAGGAAAAACAATCGCCTGCCAGAAAGCAGTTCCCTCCTAAAGTGCTGGCACAAGTCACATGACCAGGGGCAGCTGGGAAATTGACAAAATGTCTACTCCATGTCAGATTTCAAAATTCATTATAAAAAAAAAATCTGGTTGCTCTTTTGAGAAAGGGATTTCAGTGCAGAAGTCTACTGGAGTAGCACTAGTAACTGGTGTGTTTTGAAAAAAAAACATGTTTTCCCATGACAGTTTTCCTTTAAGCACCAAGGAAAGAAGGTTTAGATGCTCTTATAGCCACCAACCTTGGGTCCAGAATGGAACAGGATATGTCCCATGTAAAAGAATAAGGAGACTTAGCAGCAGGGGAGTTTAGGAAGGTCTTGCTAGCTCTTGGAGAAGCCAAATATCAGGTGTAGTCTCAGTGTAGTGCAAATAAATGAAATTAATCACCAGGGTTGGAATCCCCCTCAGGGTGCCCGTAGGCCAGTGACCTCCGGCGCCCTCCTTCCTCACTCCCTTGTGCTTCCAGAATGAAGGAAACTTCTCTTGCTGCTGGTTGGCGTGCTGCCCTTTATTTCAAAGCTGCTCTAGCCCTGAACCTTTGTGCCTTCACCACAAATCCAGGCATGTGAATCCCAATCAATCTTATATACCTGCCATCAGCATAGCGCCCAACATTTTGGAGAGAAAAAGAGGGACAAAACAATTTGCCACATGTAGTGAGCCAATTTTTTGACCATGCCCATTTATGTGGCCACACCCCCTAATTACCATGTTCATTTTACAAAATTTGTCATATTTCTGTGTTTCTTTTTCAGTTTTGTTTGTAAAGATTCTCATTCATCCAGGTCATGGTATATCTATAGAAATAAGTCAAATCACCTGTTCTTTTTTTCCTTGAAGATGTTTCACCAGTCATCCAACCGGCTTTCTCAATTCTGAATAACCTGTACATAGCATCTCCCTTCAGAATGTTGCTCCAATCAGCATAATCTGTTTATCATAATCTGCAATGATGCAAAGTTGCGCTAGTCTATCTACTTCGCTAGCGAATTTTCGCCAGGGACACTGTTAGTAAATTGGCGAAGTTGCGAAAATGACGTCACACTGGCGAATAAGCACTAGCGATAGAAGCTTCACGCTTTAGTGAATTTGCCCCCTAGTTTACTTTTCTGGCGGTTCAGTGCAGAGAAAGTCGGGACTTTCCAGTACAATCATGCGACTGTGGATTCAGATGTCAAAAGCGGGACTGTCCCACTGAAAACAGGACAGTTGGGAGGTATGAATCAGGGTTTTCATAATTGAGCCCTAAGGTGATATTTATTGCTTTCTGTTTCTCCCCCTCATTTTCCATTTTAACCTCTTTCTCGCTCATTATATATTGTATGTATACAGTAAATCCTTTTGGAAATATCTGGGCCTCCTCTCATAATATGCATGCATTCGAATCAACGTTTTCTGCAAAGGGAAGTTTCCTAGAATCTGGCTGAATCTGCCCACCTAAAGCTTCCCAGCACGGCTTAGCTATAATTCTGACAAATTGCCTTTTTTCACTGTGTTAAGCTGTAAATATGAGGCCCTATAGCATGTGTGCCTGCTTCTACTGCTTCCAACTGTGTAGATAGATGAGGGTTCTTACCATTTCTGGCTGCCCCTAATCTCCTCATAGCTAGACAATGAAGTTTAAATCAAACTGATTGAGATATTGCATTATCCCCGCAGTACGACGGATCTGTCCCATCCAGCTTTTTCTCGCCACATCTGTCTCCCCTGTGCCTGACCCCTCTTAATCACCTGCCTGCAATTTCAGCAGATTTCCCTGCATGTTGAGCTTTAAGCTTTTTTGGCAAGACTACACATATGATGTATGCCTGCACTCGTGCCTTCTGTTTATTGGTTTGTCACATTTCTTGTGTTAATGAACGAAATGTGTAAGCCAAGGGTCTCCTGATCACCTGTGCTTGCAGAAAGGAACGGCAGGAGCCTGGGATATACATTTGCCTCATGCTGTGGGATTCAGCAATTCTGTGCCTCATAGTCATATATGTGTGTGTTTTCTACTTCTCGACTCAAATAGCAGATGTTTAAATCAAGGCCTGCGTCTATAGGGGCAAATTCACTAAGCGGTGAAAATTCGGTAGCGCTGCCGTTGCTAACGTTCGTCGCACTTCACCAGGCGAATTTTCGCCAGCGCTACACAAATTCACTAAAGTGCGAAGTTACGTTAAGGTCGGTGAACGGTAGCGTAGTTGCGCTAGTGTTACTTCGCCAGGCAAAGCGCAATTTACACTAGCGATGCCTATTTTGCACACGGCGCGAATGTCAAAGTATAATAGAAGTATATGTTACAGCCACTACATTCCACTACACAAGCCCAGGAAACCTTTAATAAATAAAATAAAGGAGATGATGGTGCGATATAAAAATTAATATGATAAAGGGAAAGGTGAGACAGACTAGTAATTATAGATAGTGACAGGAAATATTTTTCCAGCCATCAATTTGCCTTAATGAATATTTTTCCTTATTAGAGTGTGATGCTATGATAGATATATAATTAATCAAAATATTCTGCTTTTAAATTACTTAAATGTCTACCTAATAATTAAATGTCTACTGTTTTCGGCAGAAACCTGACTGTATGCAGTGAAATTCTCCCTTCATTTACTGCTGTGGATAGGAATTGTCAGACGGTCCCTAACTGCTGTGCAGGGAAACAATCATACTTATGAACAGCAGGGGGGGCCCCGCCTTACTTCTCAGCCATGCAGAACTCAATCAGCTTTGTTTGTTTCCCTGTTTTGATCATTTAATGATGATCACTAAGCAGCCCAGATCACACTGAGCATGTGCACAGTCTTAGTCTTGCAAAGATGTATAACAAAGTTACAAGATGACAGCCCCCTGTGGCCAACTTTGAAAGCATAAATAATTTGTTTGATTAGGCTTGTGGTGCAGTAAGTTCATGTTTATGTTTAGTATCCAAAATACCGCAATTTTAGCCTTATTCTATTTTAGACTTTCCTTGTCCTTTAAGAGCATTTATTTGCACTCACTGCTGGGTAAGAGTCAGGAAAAGATTTCTCAGCTCAGTGCATATAGTCTTCCAACTACTGAATATAAACTCTAACAGACATTAAGCTGGACACCAGTGTGAGCAAAATTGTCCGTCCAGTTTCATGGGAAAAAGACTTCCGCAAACTCCAATGACTGGAAAAAAGTTTTGCAATTACACCCACAATATTGCAATTAAATGACATAGACAATACCATTGGCATCAAATCAATTGTTTTCTAATAACTGGAGTGACATGAGTATGGAAATGAAACTTGGGATTTTGGGTATGATTGAGTTTCACTTTCCATCGATTGGAAAAGAAGTAATAAAACCCAAACCATAGACCTGGCATAATTTCCGTATAATGTGTAATGCTGAAATGGTGTAATGTTATGGTCGGGGAATATGCCCCTTCTATTTATACTACCAGCATATCATATCGGGGATCCTGATGAAGGGAGGTATTACCCCCCGAAATGTTGATATGCTGGTAGTATAAATAGAAGGGGCATATTCCCCAACTGCAAATAATTGTGTGTGTGGACCGTCCTTACATTACACGGTTGCTAGGGGACCCGGCCGGGTCGACTGTGAACCAGCACCACTACTGCAGGTCTGTGGAAGGAGGTATGCGGCGGAGAAATTACGTATGTTCTAGTGCTGAAATGGCCCACTGGGGTACCCGAAAAAATCCAACAGGCCCTGGTCCTAATGGGCCCCATCAGCCAAAGTCCCCAGATGAAACCCAGTCCCTTATATTCCTGCACCCACACTGTCCCTGCTCATGTCAGATATGGCCAGGTCACGTGCCGCTATATAAAAGATATAAAATATCACAGCACTCTGGGTCTGATATGGGAAAGGATGGTTTCTAGTAATGTGAAACGTAGAACATCTTGTTACCACTAGTAACCCCAGTTGTTACACACACACTTTTCTGCCATATTCTTAAAACCAACTAAACCCTTGGCCAACTTTACCAATAGTGATGGTCGAATTTATCCGCCTAGCTCGAATTCCCGGCATTAATTTCCGATTTTCACAAATTATTCGTGAAATCGTTCGAAAGTCACGAATTTATAGTGAAAACTTTCGAAATTCACGAATTTATAGTGAAAACGTTTGAATTTCACGAATTTAGTGGAATAGTTCAAAATTCACCAATTTATAGTGAAATTGCTTGAAATTCACGAGTTTACAGTGAAGTAGTTCGAATTTCATAAATTTTTCGTGAAAACAGTAAAATTTCGCAAATTTCCGATTTGGCTATTTTCACAAATATTTTACCATTTCGCAAATTTTTGCTCGAAATATTCGGCAAAGCGAAACGCCCCAGATTAGCCCATCACTACTTACCAAACCTATACTCCTGTCTCTGCCCTTTGCTCCCATCCTCACATTGCCCCTGGGCTCCAGTTTGTGCCCATTCCTAAAGCAAAGTACTGAAAGACTGATCCAAAAGGGCACCTGTAAAATAATATAGTGTATGTGTCGCAGGTAGCAAACATTTGCGTGTGTTTCGGTACCAATCGCTTTGCACTTGTGCTCAGAATAGAAAGGTAGAAATATGATGCTAAATGTGTCTCTCCAGCTCCTAAATAATGCTCCCTTCAGGGGCAGATGGAGTCTACATATTTCTAAGGACATGCAGGTGCCTGGCAAAATAGAAATACAAATTCCGACGTTCCATTCTCTCTCTAACAGCTGCCGCCCTGCAGAGGTAGCATTGAAAGTCTTTCTCTGCTGGGGGTTAAACCATTAACAGAATGCACACATTTCCAAACGGAAGACATACAGAGACTAAAGTAAAATGTGTATCTATATCAGTTCCTGCTGTGGGGAGAGGAGGTATCCCACCAACGAGAACCACAGCAACATTGCTCTAGAATTTACAGCTGTTTTATACAGAAAGTCAGATTATTCTGGTTTTCGGGGGGGTTTTCTTAATAAAAATCAGACCTACTTTTCCCAGAAGCATCTGGCGTGAAAAAGAGATGCAGAAGAAGAGTAGAACTCCAAGTTACAGCCTTCCAGCTGTTGTTTAGCTGCAATACTGTTCATAGTCAACTTTGATTTTGGAGGATAGCGGGGGGAGAATGAGATATTCCTAAACCTAAGTTGCAATTGGTCACTTGGTACTTATCCCGTTGTATTTCTCTAGGTTTGTACCTAGTGATGGGCAAATTTATTTGCTAGGTGCGAATTCACGGCGTATTCCCACGATTCGCCGCCGGCAAATAAATTTGTGAAACGCAAGAGAAAATTCACCTGGCGAAAATTCTGGCGTTAAAAAAAAAAACAAAAACCTGACGAATGCTGAAAATGAAATTGACGCCATGTGCCCAGAAAACGAAATTTGCAAATTTTTCAGCAAAACGGGATAGATTCGCCCATCACTATTTGTACCGAATCCAGGATTCAGTTCAGTGTTCGGCCAGGATTTTCAGCAGGATTTGCCTGGCCGAACTGAACCCTAATCCTTAAACTCACAAAACAAGAAATTAAAAAAAAGTTTATACATGCACTGCTTTTTGACCCTCCCCCGCCATGATTTGCATATTGCATATTTTAAAGGACAAGAAAAGTATTCAAACCCTCAGGGGGTTGAACATTAGGACTCCGTTCATCCATTTGCCTGCTGGGTCTTCTTTGCACGTGGAGACTTACTTTCTTAGTAATCTATAGCTGCAAATCCTTGCCCACATTGCAGCTTGAAGCAGCTTACAATATAATTCACAGAGCCTGAAAATGTATTATACACGTGCAACATGTACAGAACGTTAATCATTCAGCCCATGCACCACGTTGAAGTTAAAGAAAAGCTAAATCCTAAAATCGAATATGGCTGGAAATGCTATATTTTATTAACTGAACTGATTCAACGCGCCTAAAGGTTCAGCTTCTTTATAGTAGGCCTTTAAAGTTGTCACATGAACTTCCCTCTTGGATTTTGTTAGAAGTGTCAGTGACACTGCACATGCTCAGTGGGATCTGAGAAGCTGTTGAGAAGCTTCGGAGTCATTGCAAATCATCAAGCAGAAAATGAGGTTTGCCTGTCATATACGCTAAAGCTACAGGGCTGATTATATTATTTTTATGCTAATTGTGTTGGTTTCTGAGCTGCCACATCCCAATAATCTTAATTATTTACTAATCAGCCTTAAATTGTGACATTTATATTATATGTATTCTGTATTTTGTGCATCTGTCCCGAAGCTCAAAAAGTGACAGCAGCACAGAACACGTGAGGATGAAAGTTCCAATGAGAATGAGATGACAGTACCAATCCAAAAGGGGTTATTATTTTAGCTCACCCCCAAGGATTGTAATGACTAACTGGAAGAGGATTACTCACTCTTGGGTGCAGGTAAATCCTTGCAATCCTTGGGGGATCCCCTTGCACTTGGCAAGCCCATTTGATTTCCTTTTCCTGTAAGTGGCTTTCTATAAGTACAGTATTACACAGAAAAATCGCACTATTTTATCTCATAAACTATACAGCAAGAAACATAATTCTCATGATTCGCCGCCGGCGAATAAATTAGCGAAACAGCCGCAAAAATTCGCCTAACAAAAGCGACGTGCGCTGAAAACTATGCGACGCGTCGAAAGCGATGCACGGCAAAAACAAGAAGCGTTTCGTAAATTTTTTGCTAGAAAAAACAAAAAAAAATGAAACAACGCGACACACGCTTAAAGCGACGCACACCAAAAACGACGCGACGCACAGTGAAAGTGACACGCATGGAAAATGATGCAATGCGTCGATAGCGACGCGCTGCAAAAACGAGAAGCGTTTCATGAATTTTTCGCTAGAAATACAAAAAATTTTCGGCAAAGCGAATCTGCCTAGATTCGTCCATCACTACTGGAGACAGAGAACCCTCAAAAAATGTTTGTAGCGACAACAAGGTTTTCTTGGAATATACCAGAAGAGGTGTTAGAGCTTCCTTGGCATTGTTGTGCCGAAGAAATACAGGAATACACCAAGTTGCATTGCTTAAAAGTAAAATTTCTTTTATGTATTTCTAAACTTTAGAAGTGGGAAGTATTATGCATTCTGCAAAGAAGGTACTATTGAACAGAAATATAAAAAGAATACAAATGGATCTAATAATGAAAGTTATAATTGTAGGCTGTGGAAATGGAATAACAAGAAGGAGACATCATTTTGGTACAGGTATGGGACATGCTATCCAGAATGCTCGGGACCTGGGTCTTTCCAGAAAAGGAATCTTTCTGTAATTTGGATCGTCATACCGTAAGCCTACTGGAAAATCATGTAAACATTAAATAAACCCAATAGGCTGACTCTGCTTCCAATAAGGATTAATTATATTTATATACTTAGTTTGGATTAAATACAAAGTACTGTTTTATTATTACAGAGAAAAAGGAAATCATTTTTAAAAAATTGGATTATTTGGATGAAATGGAGTCTATGGGAGATGGCCTTTCTGTAATTTACTGCATTATGAATAACAGGTTTTTGGATAATGGTGACACCAGGGTGTGATATTTCCATGTGTTGCCTGGGAAATCCTGAGGAGCAGAGGGAACACCTTTTGTGATCAGTTGGTGTAAACCAGAATTGGTGTAAGAGTTGGTTTCAATATGGGTCTAATAAAACAGAGATAATAGTCCAATGCTCAAGTTGTAATCAACTCTATAAGCATTTCTAAGTCCTTGGAAGACAGGGTATGCTTATAGTAGACATTTATGACATGTAAATGAATACTGGTTAATAAAGGGATCTCTTACTAAGGTTGAAGTTTATCAGCTAACTTGAATTCACCTGCAATGTTGTTGCATTTTGAATCAGTATGGATCTACTTCTTTCACGAAATGAACCCTTGGGGAAATGTTCAGGGCAGGGTATGGGCCACTATGTTGATACATCCTCTATCAGTGCTTGAGACTTCTCTTGCTTCACAATATGACCTCTTGTTTTGACATTTCCCACTCTTTTGAATTCCATTACAGTTTCTTTATGAGCATACTGGAACTGGCCCTGGATTCTGTTTGCGTGGGAGAGAATATGTATTTGATCTACACTGTAGGCTTTCCTACTGTGTAAGCTGCTGTTGTGTGGAAGATTTTTTGTGCTTCCTGCAGAAAAACATCAAGAATTTTGCTGTTTTTGCAAAGACGGCTGAAGGAGGAGGTTATCTGCAATGCAATAATATGATGAGCCTTTCCAAGTCTGCTTATAGTTTTCATTTTGCAGCTCACTATATGCAGGGGTTGAACAATAAAAATGTATTATGTAAATGAAATGAAATCACAAATACTAATCATTTCCCTGCTATGTGCTGTACAGCAGTAGCCTTAACTAAAATCTGTATGGTGTTGAGTTAGTATAGTAAGGAGAGATCGTGTCTGTAGTAACAGTGGGATAATAGTCTCTGGGAAGGGACCGTGGGATAGCAGGTATATTAGGGAGAGATGGTGCCTATAGTAACAGTGGGATAATAGTCTCTGGGAAGGGACCAGGGCTTCGAAATAGCAGGCAACCAAAACTGCCTTCTACTGCATTTCTTCCTTAAAGGGATTCTGGCCTGATTTTCATGGAATGGTTTTTAATACTACAAACAATACAATAATTGTACATTATTGTACATTGCAAGTAAATTCAGTCTACCGTTTAAAATGTATTCTTGAACTAATAAATGTATTGCTTTTTAGTAATATTGGTGTGTGGGCAGCCATCTCAAGTCATTGTGCCTGATCCTGTCCTAATGAGTTTTATATCAGCAGATATGTAATCATAGGCTTTTACATACTTGGGTTCGAGATTTGTTACGGTCAGCATTAGTTTTACTGAATTTGAACTGAGCCTCACTTTACATTACTTGTATTTCTCTGATCCTGTGCTTTCAAAAAGAGCAAGCAATTAACAATGGAACTACTTTAAGATTTTTAGACTATTGTTTCTCCTACTCGGTATAACTGAAGAAATTGCTACTTGGGTTCACAGGACTCAACTACTGAGCACTGTTTTCATAGCTACTACTAGGTGGCGCATGGGACATTTTTAGCAATGCATGTGTCAGGGAGAAGTTATCTGGTTACCTTCAACATTGTTCTGTTGAAAAGCTTCTGGGGGAAAAGGAGGGTGTGAGTTCATTCCAACTTGCAGTACAACAGTAACTAGTAATTTATATTTATCAAAGCACAAGTCACATGACTGGGGGCACCTGTCAGATTTCAAAATTAAATATATGCTATTTTGGGAAATGTATGTCAATGCAGGATTCTGCAGGAGGAGTGATTTTAACTGATGCATTTTCCCATGACATGATCCCTTTAAAACATTAAATATAACTTTTATTTGCCAAATATGTCAGATTTCTTTTAAAACTTCCATTTGGAATAGTGAATGAAAAATTAGGAAAGGAATGAGCATCACGTTGCTTAAAAAAGAGCATAATAAGTAAGGCTTGTAGTTAACATGAATGTTACTATTTAACAATGCACTAAACAATACTGAAATACCTGGTATCTCACCTAGTATGCAAAATATAATCGTTTTTCCTGCTTCTTGAGAGGGTTCTGGGTCACTTCACATTCAACTACCAGTAGGAAACTGAAAGTTAATGGGCTAATTAACGGTTTAAAAAAAGTAACTGGGTCAGCAACCCAACACAACCCAGATGAGCATTGCCCCTGGCGTTAACAGATGGGATACTAGCACATTTTTTACCTGCTCTGTTTTGTATAGAGAAGCATCAGAATCTATAATTTCTGCCTCAGACATAAATTAATTTTTTCAATGAAAATAACTGCACAAATAGATTTTCCAATCATTTATTTTCATTGTAAAATAAATATAAATAAAGAAAGCCTGTACGACAAACAAATTGTTTTACGCACCCTATGCACTTCCTAAATATAAGCCACTTAACTTAAAATAAAAATAATTTCTCAGTCTATCTATCTATCGTATAGGCATTGCCCAAAATTATTAGAATACAATTAGCATTTTTGACCACTAGGTGGATTGTATTAATTGTGTTAAATGGTAACATGTGCTGCTCCTGTGATTGGCTACAGCCCCTTTATATGCTGTGTACAGGGGTGTGCCATTCAGCCTATGAGCAAGTGTCCCAACAGGCACGAAACGTGTTTGGTCCTGTCTGATATGTCCTAATTAGGGATGGGCGAATTTATTTGCCAGCAGCGAATTCGTGGCGAATTCCCGCGATTCGCCGCCGGCAAATAAATTCGCAAAACACCCGAAAAAATTAGCCTGGCGAAAATTCGCAGGAAAAAAAAAACGAGAAGCGCACCGAAAATGACACAACGCATCAAATACGACGTCCGACAAAAACGGCGTGACGCGACGAAAACGACACAACGCGTGTCAAAAAAATTTATTACCGAATTTCGCTAGAAATTTGCGAATTTTTCGGCAAAGCGAATCTGCCTAGATTCGCCCATCACTAGTCCTAATAAAATATATATATTTTTAATTTAATGGCACAATTAGTTGTGATGTGTTTGACCATGGAACTATAGGATGGATACTTCCATTTTTCAGAGTGATTTGACTAAACCGTTAAAGTGGGCAATAAACTGAAACACTTAGGGCCACTGTTGAAAAGTGCAAAATGGTGCACTTTGGTAGAAATCATTTAATTGCAAGTCTACACTAAATTGTAGTGTGTTGGTGGTATCCTTAGTTGAGAAGGATCTGGGGATTGCTGCAGATAGCAAGTTGCCTTATTCCAGGCAGTGCCATTCAGTGGCTACTAAAGCCCTCGCCTAAAGTATGCAATATGTTTTTGAAGATTCTCATTTATCCAGGCCATGATATACATTGTCCTGTAGAATTAAGTCAATGGCAACTCAGCATGTAGGGGTTATTTATAAAAAGTTGAGTTTTTTATGCCTCGAATGAAATCACAACTTTAATGGTTTCTAATTTAAGAAAAAACTTGAATGGAAAAAACTCGATTCAGCAAGTTCAGTGTTAACAACCCAAAATCTCAATTTAATTGAGTTTTCGGTGAAAAAAAAACCTTGAATTTTCAGACAAACCCCTCTAAAAAAATTTGAACATCATGAAGGCTATTAATGGTTTAAGGGTCCTCAGCCATTGACAACTACATGACTTTGACAGGTTTTAGATGGTATATTTTTGGATTTGAGCTATTTCCAAGGCCCGGGTATAATAAATAAAGTTTTTTAACCAGAAAATTAGATTTTTGACAAAAAAAATAATCTTGAAAATTCGAATTTTGATGGAAAACATAAATTGATCCTTAATAAATCTGCCCCTTGGAGATTTTTTCCTTGAAAACATTTCATCACTTATCCAGTGTCTTCTTCAGTTTGACTGAAATGGTAGGAAAGTCCCTGGCATTTAAACCCTCAAGGGCAGTAAAGTCACAGATATCCAATCACAAATGCTGTTGAGCTTCAGTAAGGTGTTGTCTGAAAATCACAGATATGTGAAAGTGTGATCCAGTCACAATGGTACAATGCTTTTCTTTGAGGCAGCTCTTAATCTTTCAATGTACATGACTGGAAGTGAGAATTGTGAAGCCCCCTGGGCAAGGATGTAAAAGCGGCATTGTATGTTGATGACAAGCAGATGACAAGCGGTGTTGCAGGCCCCCTCCTTTGTTCAAGGATGGTTTTTCCACTTTAACATAAATGGACTGCAGTGCAGTTTTGGGCCCCAGTTCTTAAACAGGATATACACGAGCTAAAAGAGAATGCAGAGAAGTGCAATTAAACCGGATTTAAATTAGGGGAGACTGCCCAGTTTGGGGTTGTTATCTCTGGGAAAAAAAACATTTGCGAGGAGACATGATTACTCTTTTCAAGTACATTAGAGGACATTATGATGAAGGGCATTATTTCCAATAAAAAGAATCACTGCACCAGAGGCCACTCATTTAAACTAGAGGAGCTTTCATTTGAAGCAGTGTAGGTGGTTCTTCACAGTGAGGTTGTGAGGTGCCAGGTGAGA
>CM044435.1:121077713-121091041 GCA_024363595.1 Xenopus borealis | reverse complement strand
TGTAGGCATAACCCATTAACTGCCAGTCTGTAGGCATAACCCATTAACTGCCAGTCTGTACCCATTAGCTGCCACTCAGTAACTATAACCAAAGAAGTATAATAAGTAAGTATAATATATTAACTGTGACTCAATAAGTGTCATGCTGTATCGCACATTAAATTCCAAACCATAACTGCCGTTCTGTACTCATTACTGCCACTCTGTAGCTGTGATCAAAGAAATGCCACTCTGTAAATATTGCCCATTAACTGCCATTGCTTGCCTATAAACTGTATAAATGTAAACCACGTTCCACTCTGAAAGTGGAAACCCAGAAAACTGCCACTCTGTAACAGTAAGCCATTAACTGCCTTGTAAGTATAAACCTTAAACTGTCGCAATGTAAGTATAACCTACTAACTGCCACTTTGTAACAGTAAACCATTTACTGCCACACTGTAACTACAAGCCTTTAACTGTCCCATTACCTGACACTCTGTACCCACCAACCACTGCAGTGTAACCCAGTAACTACCATTCTGTACAAATAATCCTTTTAAGGGGTGGTTCACCTTCAAGTTAACCTTTAGTATGTTATAGAATGGCCTATTCTAAGCAACTTTAAAATTATTTAAAGTTTTTTAATTATTTGCCTTTTTCTGACTCTTTCCAGCTTTAAAGTGGGGGTCTCCGACCCCCTTCTAAAAACAAATGCTCTGCAAGGCTACATATTTATTGTTATTGCTACTTTTTATTACTCATCTTTCTATTCAGACCCTTTCCTATTCATATTCCAGTCTGTTATTCAAATCAATGCATGGTTGCTAAGGTAATTTGGACCCTAGCAACCAGATTGCTGAAACGGCAAACTGGAGAGCTGCTGAATAAAAAAGTTAATAGCTCAAAAACTACAAATAATAAAAAATGAAAACCAATGACAAATTGTCTCAGATTATGCCTCTCTATATCATACTAAAAGTTATATCAAAGGCAACAACCCCTTTTACTGCCACTCTGTACCCACTAACTGCAATAGCATAACCCTTTAACTGTCGACTGTCAATTTCTACCTATGAGTTGTCACATCATAACCCTGTAATTGCCACGCTGTATCACTTAACTGCCACAGTGCAACCTATTAACTGCCACTCCAAAAGTGTTACCAATTAACTGTCAATTTAAACCTATGATTTTCTGCAACATAACCCCTTAACTGCCATTTTCTACCCATTAACTGCCATAAATGTAACCTATTAACGGCTATTCTGTAAGTAACCCATCAACTGTCATTTTGTAACCATGCTCTACCACAGCATAACCCTTTTACTGTCCCACTATACCCATTAACTGCCATTCTGTAACAGTGACCTATAACCAGCCATTCTGCAACTGTCACCTAGTTACTCACAATCTGCAAGGACATTGCATTTACTCTCATATTATAACCGATTCACTTCCATTTTGTAATAACTGATAATAGCCCATTAAGTTGGCAATCTGTTGACAATGGCAATCAGTCTGTAAATTAGCTGTCAGTCCATGAATTATATATAGTAGTTGTCATTGTGTCGGTTTTATCAGTGAGCTGCCATTCTGTAAGGGAGACCCACGCACAGTATATGTTCCATAAGAAAAGCACCTTGATCTCCATGCATTCTCTTAATTCTCTAAAACAAACAGAATGTGCTCGGGACCCAAAGGGTTCATGAATTCAATCAATATGCACACAGAGTCCATGTGAAATTGAGTAAATGACACAAAGCGCACCAATAAATGAGGAATGGGATTAAGGAAAACCTTTAATGGTGCATTAGACTGCTAATTAACCATGCAAATTCTCCCCTGTGCCTCGTCCTGGCCTTGTAAAGATAAATTGGGAACATTATTTTTTTATTGTATGTACGCTATGTGTATCTAAGTATTTAATTACCCGTTTAGAAATATTATATAGCATTAATGTATATTTATTTAATGAATATTTATAAACTGCGTCAAATAAACATTTTCCCAGACCTGGTCAGCCCCAGCCCGACCACTGAATTTTAATGGCTGGGATCAGGAAGAATTTAATTATAATTGTGATTATTGCTTTTTTCTCGAGAGACGGACTTTATAGACCTAGGTGTTACCCCGTGACACGTGCAAATGGAAGGATGTTAAAGGGGACTATGAAAATAGAATTGTAATACGAATGGCAGCTCCTGGAAATAAGAAGCTTTCTAAATAGAGTTAGTCAAAAATGCTGTGCTGTTTCTAATATAATAAAGTACTTTTCACTACACCCCTCTCAGCAATCTGTCTCTCTACGTGCAGCTTTGCGTCGGAGTCATTTTAAAAAAAAGACAATTAGCTCTAAACAAGTTTTGTAAGAGGCATTCAGTTTTCCCAGTTGCAGTAACTCATACCAACCAATAAGATGTTTGCCTTTAAACAGGTGACCAGTAAATGCTACTTGCTTATTATCTATAGGTTATAATAAATGCAAAGTTTGTTCCTGATATGTTCTTTTACATAATCTTGTAATAGTGTACATTGACTAGGCAAAGGGAGCAGTGATGGGCGCATCTATCCCGTTTCGCCGAAAAATTTGTTTTCGGCATGTGGCACGTTTTTTTTCGGTGGCGTTCTTTGAATTTATTCGCCAGCGGCAAATCGCAGGAATTTGCAGCAAATTCGTGCCTGGCGAATAAATTTGCCCATCACTAAAAGGGAGCACTCACTAGCAAAGTATTTGACCTCCACCATTTGTACCCCCAAGGCCCAGAGTGGCAATTTGTGAATTTCTGACAAATGTTAGCTGTGGTATAACTAGATATCACTGCCCCCCCAGCAAATTATTTTTCAGACCCCCAAAATCTCTAGAGGTTGACCTGTTTTGCCAATATTTATTGAATTAGGGCCTCAAGGGCCCCCCTACAGCTGCAGGGTATGTTTCCTCTGTAGTGAATGCCAGAGGGGATGCTGCAAGATGCCATAGAAAGTCACTTTTGGGCTGGGCTTTTTGGGCCTTTGTGTATTGGAAATGCCAGGGAATATTTTGAATCCCAATACAGTACTGCCTATCATCCTACCAGACCTTCCTCCCATCCTGCATAGTTACCATATTAAAGGAGAATTCAACCCTGTAATAAAAAAAACACTACCCCACTCTCTTCCCCCAAGCCTTACTGCCCCCACAGGGAAATGCCCCATAATTTATACTTACCCCTCGGTGCAAATTCAGGCAGCGGAGTTGCACGCAGCCATCTTGCAGGTCTTTGGTAAGCTGACTGGGAGTTTGGTAATTTCCATTCATTCCAAAGCACATGCAGTTGTTGCAATCTGGCAAATTGCTCCAACTGCACATTTGCTGCCATGCCAGTCTCCCAGTCAGCAGACCGAAGACCCGCAAGATGGCTGCATGCAAGTCCGCTGCCTGAATCTGCGCCGAGGGGAAAGTATGTAAAGTATGTGGCATTTCCCTGGGGGGGGGGGCAGATAGGCTGGGGGGAGGAGAGAGGGGGAGTCTATGTTTGGTTGGTCGTACGGGTGTTTTTATATTACAGGGTTGATTTCTCCTTTAAATACCAGTTATGGCCCTACCATAGTGTCATAACGATAGGAGGGGAAAGGGGCAATGTGTTGTTGTTTATTTTTAATTGTAAATATTATAACATACTGAACAAAGTAGCTCCTTTTGTAAAATATAAGGATATTATGCTACCGAGGCATTCCATGACTATATAAAAGCAAAATGGCCTGTATACAAATGGCCTGTAGCTGTCACTGTGCACAAGCGTTATACTCTGCATAGTACAGTACTTTCTATACAGCTTAAAGTGTTAGAGTTGAAGTTACTGTTGACGTGTAATGTCTGCATGAACTTAATAATAAAGCACTGTTCTACTCTACTCATCCTCAGCTACCAAAACATAACATCATGGAACTGCAAGGTGATTTATAATATCCTCACATTTTGCAACAGGGGGTACTTTATTTATTATAATACACCAGTTTCAGTGAGTCATGTGACAGGAATGACATCATTAAGCTCCTATTATAAACGATGACATCACTAAGCACCGTTTATAAGGATATCATTTACAAAATATTCATGGTCCTTGGTTTTAGCCCTGCTCTCCTCAAAGGTGTAGCCATACAGACAAAAAAAAGCAAAATGGCATTTGATGTTCACACCTTTATGAGCCTGTAAAAAGAATGGAAGGTTGCTGCTGTGCAGGGAGCTAAAATAAATGAAATTATTAATTTTATGGCCAAAACTGGGTACCATTAAAAGTTTTGCATTGACCTTATTTAAATTGTCAAGAAGATTACGAAAGAAGTTGCAGTAGCAGCAAAGTCAGGCTTATTTTCCATTTATACTCTCATAAACAGATAATTGTGGTCACCAAACATTCTCATTTCTACATATTTTCATTAAATCACAGGAATGGGAACTGTCATGTTGCTTCTCTTGCCAGGGAAACTCTTAAACAGAACTGAATTAGAGGATATTAAATAAAGACTACTGGATCATCATCATCATCATTTATTTATATAACGCCGACAAGATACGCAGTGCTTTACCCTGGTTATAACAAACTGGGAATAAATGGTGAATAACAAACAAGGGTTTACAGGGTACAATAGGATTAGAGGGCCCTACAAATTAGAGTTTACAAACTAAAGGGTACCATTGATACATTAGGATTTTAGACACAATTTTGTGATTTATGATACAGTAATAATTGATTAATTAAGGTACATTGAATTGTCTTCTTTAAACAGGTGGGTCTTTAAGGAGCGTTTGAAAGTTTGGAAAGAAGGAGAAAGTCTGAGAGCTCGAGGCAGAGAGTTCCAGAGAAAAGCAGAAGCCCGAGAGACGTCTTGTACTGGATGCATGCAGTTTTATTTGACTATAGAGCAAGGCAAGACATTTCTTATGCACCAAAAAACAGTTTTCAATATGCACTGTCCCATGTAGATCCCTAAGCAGCCCAGGCCACACTGAGCATGTGCACAGTCTTAGTCTTGCAAAGATGTATAACAAAGTTACAAGATGACAGCCCCCTGTGACCAACTTAGAAAGCATAAATCATTTGTTTGATTAGGCTTGTGGTGCAGTAAGTTCATGTTTATGTTTAGTTTACAATATACAGCATTTTTAGCCTTATTCTATTTTGGACTAGGGTGTAATGGATACTTTGGGAAGATGACAGCAGATGAAAGATTGTATGCTATGACTTCATGCCATTCTGTCTTCTCAACATAAAGGCTTATGTCACACAGAAAATTCATGCTGGCAGCACCCTGTATTATCTGGCTATAAAGAGTGTTTCAATAGATAACACCAGTGATCCCCAACCAGTAGCTTGGGAGCAGCATGTTGCTCACCAACCTCATGGATGTTGCTCCCAGTGGCCTCAAAAGCAGGTGCTTATTTTTGATTTCCTGGTTTGGAGACAAGTTTCAATTGCATGAAAATCAGGTGTACTTTCAGGCAGAGCCTTCTGTACACAGAGGGTCTACCAGATAGCCAATCACAACACTTAATCTACACCCTCTGGGAACAATTTTCATGCTTGTGTTGCTCCTCAACTCTTTTTCAATGTGGTTGGGAACGCCTGCCTTAGACTGTTTGGCCAAAACAATACATTGGAGCCTACTGTATGTCTATGCAGTTTCTTTTCTCTTTTGTTACCTAAGATGGTATAGGTTTCTTCCTACTTAATACAGGTATTAATTCAGTTCATCACCTGTGGACTATTAGTTTATAAACTATAACGGCATAGACCTCTTTCCTTTAGTTTTAAAAGAGTAGTATCACAGCACCAATAGAAGAAAGTACTCAAAATAATTTAGCACACACACACACACACACAATTCATTGCGTCTGTTCTTTACCATCATCTTCAATAATGGGCATTGGGGGGTATAGTAGGCCACAGTCATGGCAGAATGTTGGGATGTCAGCTTATTGTGCCTATAAGTATAGGTGTAGTAGGAAGAGATGACAACTGTAACACTTTGTGCACATTGAAGCCCTCCACTTGTTCTTTACATCTTCTGACTTGCTATGAAAACATTGGTGAGGGGCACTTGGGATTGTTCTTAAAGTGATACTGAGAAAAAAATTTTTTTTTCCAAAATACATCAGTTAATAGTGCTGCTCCAGCAGAATTCAATTTCTGAATTCGCGTTAGGGTGCGAAGTTGCACCAGAGTTGGTGTTTGGTGTGAATTTGCGAAGTTACGAATTGACGTCACGCTGGCAAATTAGCACTAGCGTTAGACGCTTTGCGCTTTAGCGAATCTGCCCCATTGACTGGGAGAAACAACAGCCTGCCAGAAAGAAGTTCCATCCTAAAGTGCTGGCTTTTTCTGAAATCACATGACCAGACAAAATAACCTGAGATTGCACCCACACACCAAAATTACAACTAAAAAAAAAAATACATTTGCTGGTTCAGGAATTCTATTTCATATTGTAGAGTGAATTATTTGCAGTGTAAACAATGTAATTTAGAAATAAAAGATACATAATACAAATCATGACAGAATCCCTTTAAACAAATGTATAACCATGTTTCTAAATGAAAGAGTATCTTGTAGTATTCATTGATTATAGAGAACTGGCTTTCTGTAAAAAAAAACCTTTTAGTGTTTAGCACAGTTAGTACTGTTCTCACTTAGCATCGGATATCAGTCAGGGGTATAATGGTTCTGAATGTCAAAAAAGAAAAAGAGAAAATAATTATGAGTTAAATTAAAAGTGCTTTATTCACTGTGAGCTCTGTTAAGTGTTTGCCTGGAGCTGCAAATGACCAGAGCTTGTTATTCTAACTGAAGTAAGAGCTGGCCAGTTCTTGGTTTCAATGCCACATACAGAGGTAGAAAAGGGATGATATTCCTCCCACTATGCCCTTCATCCCTATCTGCCCTAGTATAGTATAGAAACTCTTCCTGTGCTGATGCTGAAATTACCTTTCCTTTACTCTCAGTAGAGCCACTTTGTCACATTACCTTCCTATTATTTTTTTTTTACCCAGAATGCACCTGCAACAATTGTTCTGCACATGAACACAATAACTAGGGAGGTCCTCTATAAGTCAATGGGAGAGGTACCGACCTCAATTTGAAGTTATCATGGTCTGCGCTGTATGTAGCCCTAAAATCTGACTTTTTCAGGCAAAAACTAGAAACAAAACGAGCGATTCGGGAAAAAGACCTGATTCTGGTTCTTGCACAATTTTATCGATGTTTTCTGAAATCCAGTTGATTGAGGTTTTTTTTATTAATGAATAAGGTCAAATTGAGTGTGGGGGTTTAGTTGTGGTTTTTTTTTAATAAAATATGAGATAAATTAGAATTTTGGTAAATAACCCTCGTTGTGTTAAAAAGACATTGGCATGGAATTTCATTGCTTCTTCTGTTGGGAACCCCTAAATTATAGGGATGCACTGAATGCAGCATTCGGCCATTTTCAGCAGGATTCGGACGAATCCTTGTGCCTGGCCGAACCGAATCCAAAAAATCATGTGACTTTTCGTCACAAAACAAGGAACTAAAAATTTTTTTTGCCTCTTTTACACTCCCCCTCACTAATTTGCATATGCAAAGTAGGCTTCGGATTCAGTTCTGTATTCAGCCGAATCTTTCACAATGTATTCGGTGGTTCGCTGAATACAAAATAGTGGATTTGGCGCATCCCTACTAAATTACAACCAAGTTTATGAGGGAGGGATCTACAGCATCAGTAGGTATGCCTGTGGACAATTCATAACACGTCCAATGGTGCTTAACACGACTAGAGGTATGGCATCTATTATCAGGAAACCCATTATCCAGAAAGCTCCGAATTATGGGAAGGCCATCTCCCATAGACTCCATTTTTAACCAAACCATTCAAATTTTGAAAAATTATGACATTTTTCTCTGTAATAATAAAACAGTAGCTTGTACTTGATCCCAACTTAATCCTCACTGGAACGAAAAAAACTGCCAATTGGGTTTATTTAATGTTTACGTGATTTTCTAGTTGACTTAACGGATGACGATCTAAATTACAGAAAGATCCCTTATCTGTAAAACCTCTGGATCGTTCTGGATAATAGGTCCCATACCTATATCAATTCACAGTAGGACCTGTGCCTAGGTGGCAGGTTTTGAGGGGAGGAGGATGCAACATTTCGGGGCGTGAAACCCCGAAACGTTGCATCCGCAATAAACGAGCAAGGGCTTGCCCTGCTAGCAGCATCCTTGTTGTGCCGGTGGAGTTCTTTTCCTGTTCCATTGAGTGAGGGTCGCCAAATCCTCTTTCTGCTGAGCACCGAGGTATCCCACTGCTTGGAGGGCCAGGGTGTGCGAGAGTAATCTACACGTAGGTTTTGAGGGGAGACCTTGGGTGCCTATAAATGTATTTTATTTTTTAAATTTAAAAGAAAAAATATCGGCCAGCCTCTTCCACGGATTTCCATTGAAAATCCGGTGAAAGAGGTGAGTTTTAGGGGGGCCAAGCTGGTTTGTGGAAGTGACGTCACATGCACATGTCACTTGACATCACTTCCGCAATGTCCATGCATGTGACATCATGCAAACGATGCGCTGACATCACACGCACCGTGTAGTGGACGTATTTAGGTCCAATGCCACCCTAGGGCAACATCCTGTTCTAAGTGTAAGGAGTGTGTTTGAACAATTTTTAATGAATAGTTTCAACATGTGCAACATTTAGCCAGCGGTTTAGTAGAGTCTATGGTCATTTGTAGCCAATGGAGTAGACTCAGTAAAAGCTCTTGTGGGAGGAAGATATTACTGTTACATTTCTAAGCCAAAATCTTCCCCACATTGTAGATATTAAAATACCTCAGATTTAATACCTCTTCCCTAGCCCTAAATATCTTCTTCCGTGAGCAATTTTGCCTGTGCTTTGTGCTTAGATTACGGCCGTCTGGCAGGTTCTGTCTATAGATAATACATATACGTCCCAGCAGCTTCCAGCCTTTGTTTGCTAGAGAAAAAGTGGAAAACAAAACACACACAACAACAAAAAGAAAAACTCTACAGCTGGGGAAAATAAATTGTCGGCCATAATTGTGTACTGTAATTTTCTCCATTTCAGCGGGGACCTCTTTGAAAATACGTACCGTTTATTATTTCTAAATAGGAATTTCAAGATAATTTTCCGTGCTAACTCTTAATCTAACCAGAAGAATAAATCGGTGTGTTCTTTGTGTTCTTCTTTTAACTCGGCAAAATGAAATCTTCTTTTAATACGGTGGTAGAACAACCTTCACACTTCTATTGAATGTGCTATTGTGAGCTCTAATAACACAGTCCTTATTCTAATTAAATTCTTGCGTACATTATGAGGGTTGGCTCAGGTCATTTTGCCACCTAAAGCAGCACAGCCACTCCTTTACCCCATGCTTTCCTTTAGGTGGTTTAGCCATTCTTTAAATGAGAATTCAACCTGTATGTGAAAAAACCCACTCCCCTCCCCTGTGTAGGCCCCTATCCCAAAATCAGAAATTTTGTGACTTTCAGGTTTATGCGCAGTAACGCCGTACCGGCAGATTCCTCCAACTGCGCATGCGCCCAAAAGTCACAAATTTTCTGAAAAAAATATCGGAAAGTTTGTGACTTTCGGGCACATGCGCCGTTGGAGGAATCTGCCATTACGGAGCTACTGTGCATGCACACGGAATTTCCAATTATTTATTTGGACCAGCAGATTCCTTGTACTGTGCATGCTCCCAAAATTCCTGTCAGTAAAGGATGAAGAGTGATCGAGACAAGATGGCGCCTGGTAGGAGGGATGAGTAACAAGATAGGGGCATTTGCCCGAGGGGGCAAGTAAGCCGAGGGGGAGGGAGGGGGGCCTACATAGGGGAGGTTGAATTCTCCTTTGAGTATACATAGGGGGTTGCTCTTGGAATCCGATATGGCCCCTCAGTGCCCTTACCCTTGTTGCTTTTTTTTTCAAATTTTTGCAATGAAATACATATGCATCACAGTTTGTATGTTGTCTATATACACGTGTCATTATAGACAGTTTTATGGCCACTTAAGGCCTTAAAAAAACTTTTTCAAAGTAGAGGGATGTCAGAAGGAAGAAAAGTTAAGAAACAGAAAAAGTAGAATAAAATATAGCAAAGGATATGGAAAGTCAAAGCCAAGGCAACATCATATCATACCTAGATGCAGTGGACATTTTATAAATACAATGGATCTAGTAACCCATAGCAACCAATTAAATAATGCTGCTTGCTGATTGGTTGCTGTGGATAACTAGTCCAGAAGTCATCCTCCTGGCATTACTGTTTAAACTACAGACTACTTCTGTTACTCATGAAAGGCAGCTTGGAAGTTGGACCACAGCTAATAGAAAGACAACTGCAACACAAATGTTTTTAGAGTACCGCAAATAGGCAATCTTCCTTGGAACATCAACTTCAGAAATTATTCTTATTTTATTAATGACCACAAAGCTATGGTTGAAAAGAAATGCCTGATATTCCACCAAAAGCTCAAGGCAAACTGCACTAGACAGCATAAGGTAACTAATGGCCAATTGCAACAGAACTAGAGAATGTCTAATTCAAATCTTACAGCTCTTCTCCCAACTACCAGCTACTACAGGTATGGGACCTGTTATCCAGAATCCTCAGTATCAATGTAAGTCTCTATCAGCCTTGTTAGCTTGAGACAGGGTTAAGTACTTCCCAAAATCCTGGTTGGAGGAATGGTGATTTGTTTTAACCTATACATGCTGAGTTTTTCACAATAAAACCTATGAACTGATACATAACAGTTTACTTTCTGCAAACCACCATTTTTTTTTTTTGCATTTTTCTACCCTGCCCCAAATTTTGCACCCAAAGAGCAGGTCTTTGCACTCCAGAGTTGAAGTATACTGCATTCATGAGTAGAAGGTCAAGGGAGGAACCTATGTGTCCACTCTCCCAACCCCTGCCTGCCTCCTAACAAGGTAAATATACAAAGATTCCTGCTCTTAGTACCTACCCTATGGCAAGGTGTAAGGACAATGTTGCCTTGCTACTGCAAGCCTTTCACCTAAATTCAATTTTTAATCAGGCAAGAGGTGAGGCTCCAGACACGAGTACTGAGTGAATGAGGGCACAATATTACAATACTTTGTGCTCTTTTACAAAATACCCTAATTACATTTTCTAAGGGTAAGCATTCAAAGCCCAGAGCATGCCTTCTATTCCACCCATAAGTCTTACACAATCAGCATGATCATCCCCCCATTTGCAACCCATAGCTTATTCCATCACAGAATATTTATTCCGACTCGACTTTCAGCTGAGAGGGGGGTTAAGAGACAGCATAGTTCCTTGGCAACTACACGAAGATAGAGGAGTTTCCATTTTTGGTTCTTATCCAATAATTCACAATCTATTCTTTTTATTTTAGTCGAGCTTTTTCAATCTTCTATATAAATCCTTCTATTGGAAATGACAAGATGAAAGGTACGTGAGGATTTCATCTGAAAAGTTGGTTTTGTCCACAGCTAAGAGTGATCGGTGCTCTAATAGCATGAGAAGGCTGCCAGAGGACAGCGTTATATATATATATATTAGATTTATATAAATATAAACTGCACTGAATATCTTCTGTTATTCAACTCTTTCAGCAACATTTTATTGTCCTTGAAGGAGACAGGCAATGATTTAGGGGTTCACCAAATGTCAACTTACCAATATAATTGTTAATTAAAAAAGAAAAAATAACAGATGGAGAATGTGAATGTGAATCAGGTCTTGATAAAGGTCTTAAATGGAGAAAGAAACCTTGGCCTATTTTAAAATATGATAATAAAAGTTTGAATATTTTATCTATACAACCAAATCCCAGTGTGCACCAATTCTTTGGACAAATGAATAACATAGCAGCTTATTGGTAGCACCTGAGTAATTACAAGAGAACGGTGTGCGGAGGAATATATATATCTATATATATATATAGATATATATATCTATATATAATATATATGCATGATTGAAGTATTGAGGAGTTAGTACTATAATATTTTGGGTTTTGACTATTCATTAGTAAACACTTGGTTTGCAGGTAAGAAAACAAGCAGTTATCTGAACAGTAGGCTTAACTGACTCTCATCCAGTCTGGCACTATTAAAATAAAACATCTTCCTAGCTACAAGTTAGGGGACTAGACCCTACACAATGAAACAATGTATCAATTTAGTCAATAGTTCACGCATATTTGCATTTAAAGGGCATGTAAATGCAAAAAATTTTAATCCCATTTTTCTTTTTTTAATGAAAAAAAAATCTATCTCCAGGGAAACAATCATACTTATGAACAGCAGGGGGAGCCCCTGCCTTACTTCCCAGCAGTGTAGAACTCAAACAGCTTTGTTTCCCTGTAGATCCCTAAGCAGCCCAGGCCACACTGAGCATGTGCACAGTCTTAGTCTTGCAAAGATGTATAACAAAGTTACAAGATGACAGCCCCCTGTGGCCAACTTTGAAAGCATAAATCATTTGTTTGATCAGGCTTGTGGTGCAGTAAGTTCATGTTTATGTTTTGTATACAAAATACAGCATTTTTACCCTTATTCTATTGTAGACTTTCCTTGACCTTTAACCCAACTGCAGCATCGGTTCCCGGGATGACGTGAATAGGACCCAACTTTCACATACATTTTTGAAGCTCTTCAGATACAGTGCACAATATCTGTGGTGGTGTTGTTCATGTTCTAGGTACGGTTTCTTCTAATTACATTGCTACTGCTCAGTTTATAACAATCTTATTTAACTTGGATGACTGTACATCTGATGTCTGTGTGTAACCATTAAGAAAGCCAATGCAGCAGAGACAACCTGTCGAAATACCATGCTCATGACAGCCCACAACTCCAAGCATCCCAGTCAATCATTGTTTGGAGTTGGAAGGCCACAAGTATGAATTCCCCAGCAGCAGAGATGTCAACTGACTCTGTGTCATAAGGGAGATAATGATCCAGACATGGTGTTGTCGAGCCATTTGCTGCTCTTTACCATTTAGGTGTGCAGCAGAATAATTATCTTACTGATGACATGGAGAGAGTTGATGTCTGTACAGCATGAGCACTGTGCACTGAACTGGGAATAATAACGTCTATCCTGGTGTCATTTTCAAAGATCAAATAAGAATCCACCCTGTGGTGAACTGATTGAACATAGCCTTCAAAGCTGATAGCAGCAGTGCAGCTAAATAGAGCATCATTTAGTACAAAATGTAGTTTTTCTCTTAAAGCAATGTAGTGCTGTGGTGGTTTAAGGGCAAACAGTGTCGGACTGGGATGCCAGGGGCCCACCAGAAAACCTTAGACCAGGGGCC
>CM044435.1:121056510-121075106 GCA_024363595.1 Xenopus borealis | reverse complement strand
TGGACAGACATAATATCAAAGGCTATTTTGTAGTTTAGTAGAGTGAAAAGCCAAACTTTAACTTAAAAGTTACATTATTTCGTTCTACTGTGTAAGCTGGTGCCGTTTTCGGCCAATAGGAGCACTGGCCCGGGGTTACAGGTAAGTCACTTAGGGGTGCCTAACATTTGGCAATCCCAATTGCTCCTAGCTTTTCCTTCTCCTTTAACTTATAATATCCTTATATTTTACAAGACGGGGTGCTTTATAACATATAAAAGCATTAATATGTATTATTAAAATGGAAAAAGACATTAGCAGTAGAAAGCCCGGTAATTTATTTTCTAGAAAGGGTGGCAACCCTAATTCCATGATTATGAGCTATGGCATTCCATAAATTTTTCCTACTCATGGAAAACACAGGTGAAGAAAAAGGAAATATACAGGTGCAGGCCATAAGTTTTATTATTTAAATAATTTTCAGTACTAATCCTAATTGTCCCATTTAGTATGTTAAACGGCCATTATTATTGTGTGCACCGGGAATCCTCAAAAAGTAGATGGCACATTGTATGTTAGATCACCATGAGCCTTTCAGGCAGAATTGTAACAATACAAACTGGCCACTTAACCCATGAATATATAATACCAAACACTATGACCAATCAGTCCCAGTGTCAGGACCTTGTATTCAACCCTATCAGTGTCTCTCCACCATATAACTGACAGCTAGGTTTCATTTGATGCACCATTAGATATGAAATTACTATGTACTGATAATATCTGTTTCATCTTCTTGAAATATTGTCCATATTGCCTGCTGTGAAACTGGGTACTGACAACAGTCATCTCTACTCTAAATACACACCAGGGAAAGCAAAAGAAGAATATGTTTTTGCAATGAGAGTACAACCCAGCCTTTTTATTTGACAATACAATATCATTCTTTGTATAGATCCCAAATGTATATTATTGCATTGCCTAATTGGGAATTTTTAATCATCTCGACAGTTACTGTTTCATTGGAACTTACGATCTACTTTCCCTGATGACAATCGCACTGGGTTAATTTTTGATACAAGCTTTAGCACAGCGGAATTGTTTTCTGCCAGCTCAGAGGTTTTAGTTATGATATTTATATTTCAATATAAACAACCTGTAGCTTTTTCTTTGCTTCAGTCAAGTGATTTTCTCTGACCCTGAGAACATAACTAGAATCCCTGCCATAATGCAAGATGCTTTTTTGAGAAGCTAGATAGATAATTATAAAGTCTGCCTCCCTATTGGTCAGAATCAAACCAAAGGCTTTAGATACAGTACATGATAGATGAAGATATCAGAAAGGGGGGCGCCAGGCATGGGTATATTAATAAGGATTGTGTCTCGGGTTGGGTGGGTTTTAGGTTGGGAGTAGTGATGGGCGAATTTATTCGGCAGGGACGAATTTGCGGCAAATTCCTGCGATTCGCCGCTGGCGAATAAATTTGCGAAACGCCAGCGAAATTTCGCTTGGCGAAAATTCGCCGGAAAAACGAGTCGCGCGTAGTTTTTGACGCGGCGCGGCGAAAACAAAGCAACGCGCACCGAAGTTGACGCGACGCGCGTCTAAAGCGTGCCACGACTCGTTTTGCGAGTTTTCCGCCAATTCGCGAATTTCTCTGGAAATTCGCAAATTTTTCGGCGAAGCGAATCTCGAGAGATTCGCTCATCACTAGTTGGGAGTGGTTATATCATCTTTTTCAATCCACACATCACTAAAACACATATATCAGTGGTCACGGATACATAGGAATCCTCTGTCTACATAGATGAATGATATTTAAAGCAATATGGCTTCTATTCATATGTCTACATGCAAATACACTCATGTGGGCTGAGTCTTTCTTTATAGACGGGGAAAGGTTTATAAGTGCGCATAGAAGTTCCCACTCACATCCCGTTAACGAGAAGAAGAAATGTCACAAGCCACGCCCTTAAAATTTACAGTTAAATTATTATAATAATAAAATAAATTGTATGTAGGGATATTTGCCAGCTGAATAAAATACAGACGGAGAAACAAGTGGCACTGTCCAGCACTGCATAGGTTAATTAGGATGCCACAGGGGATGTTTGTGGCTGTGATGATGATAATTTATAAAGAATAATAATTGGCCCTAATTGTGTGGATTAGTGGTCCCATGAGTTTATTATGTATTGTTTAGTGTGACCAGTAAATTGCACGCTAATGGTTTGTGGTCTGGTAGCTTTTATCAGAGGATTTTGTTTACATTCATTATGGAAAGGTTCATGAACTGCATTAAATTAAATCAGGGAAAAGCAGCCCTGGCTGTATCTGTCATATGAGGAGATTCGTTTGCTGCAGAGACTGTTATGAGATGACCAGGACAGCGGGCTCCCCTGGGAAGATGCCAAGCTCATTTGAAGATTACATGTGTTTCATTGTAGACGCTGACTCTGGAGAATCAGAATCATTCACTGGCTCTGCAGAGATGTATCTAGAAATTACTTTGCCCCAGGAAAATCATTCAGGCCCCATATACCTCTTACTCCATCCCAGCCTGCTTCCTCTATAGTTAGAAAGCGCTTCATACTGAGAGACAAAAAGTTTTAGGTTCAAAAGTGCAAACTCTACACCTATGCTGTGAATACTGTATGCTGTACATTGGGAAGCAACTGTTGCTAGATATTTATAAATACAACAAATAGATGGTGGCAAATTCAAGGAGGGGGTTTTAAAAGAAGAAATACCAGAAGGAGAAACCACATCAACCCAGCATGACACATTACTTACAACCTTGCCTTTTAGGATCAGTTTACTGGCTCTATGTCCAGTTCTGGAATAATATTGCATTTTACTTAGATTTACTCCATATGGTTGAGACTATAGGAGCTGTCCATCTACAGTTTCCTTCCAACAGTTATCATTTGCAGAGTTATTGTAATTGATTTGGAACAATGATTTACAGTGGGGGTTATGGAGCAAGACGTTGAATGTTTATAACACCAGTTGCTTCCTCACACAAAGACCAACAGCGAAGGTTATTTCATGAAGTCAACTGAGATGTTTTGTCGACCATCCGTGACCAAACACAGATATTGTAATGAAAAAGTACAGACAGGGTGCCTTTGCAAGCACCGCCATAACTTCAATATTGTCTTACTAGGACTGGGGAGGCCCAAAGAGTCCCGTGTCATGAACTCCCTGGTTTCGAACCATGGACCTGTTGTATTGATGCCACTGCTTCTCCTGCTTGAGCCACATAATATCTAATATGTACATAATATCTACTGTGGCACTGCCTCCATGTCAATCTTCCCCGTGTCATGCCCCCTATCCAGCTGCAGGCAATAACTTGCTAAAGAGCTATTTAAGCCCACTTCCCAGACTCATCAATGCTGGATCATTGGCCATTCTGCTGACTCTAAGCCTGAGTTCCTGAAGATCTTGTTTCCTGATTTTGTGACCATGTTTCTGATTCTGTGACCCTGTTCCTTTCCCTGCCCCGTCTCTGTTCCCGATGGTTCTCACTCACCAATTTGACTTCCAACAGGAGTTTCCTGACTCCTGTTTTTGGAATATATTTGCCTACCACCTGCCCTTGACCTTCAGCCTGTTTCAGGGACTTGTTTTCTGCCTGCCCATGTGCTTATCCGCAGAAGTGTGTATGTTTTATCTGTATAAAAAACTGTTCTTACATATCACCTTGGCTCATGTCCGTTAAATTACCAGAAATTAACACCCTGTTACCTTCCAATAGGTAGACTGGATTCAGGGCTCAGATACTGCTACATATAAATATAAAATCTTTGCTGTATAGCTCCCATTAGTATCAGTACTCAGTCCCTGAGAACTGATACTATGGGGCAGAAGGACTCATGGTATCTGTCCATTTCAGACCTGCAAGTAGCGGCCATGTTTCTCGGACATACTGTAGGAACAAGATCAAAGTGACGAATAGGGAAAATATCTTACAATATACAGTACCATTCTACTGCTCTTAGATATATGATATTCTGATAAATCTATCAAAAAGGGCCACTTCACAGAGTAATGTTGGTGACTGATAGGCACTTTTACTCTGTAATTATGAAAGAAAGGTAATTACCTAAAATGAAGCCCATGCTGAAATGAGTTTTTTTTTACTATGCTGCCCTCACTGTAAATGATTCTCAACCTTGCCTCTAGCATTGCAATCACAGCATTGATAAATCCGTGCAACTCCTGTTCCACTAAAGAGTAACTATATGCTATTTTACTGGAGTTTATTAAACCCGACTATGGAGTAATTTAATTACATTTGCTGATCTAATTGATAGTTGTGAGTCACTAGGCCACATGTGAATGTAGTATATGTTACTTTATTAATATTATCCTTTATATAATGCATCACCTTTACAGAAAGTGTTCATTAGGCACTACATGCAATGGAACTTACAATCTTGATCTTTTATTGAAAAAGGCAACTGAGCCCCTCCTGCTTGCACACATCCACTAGCCCAAGGGTTTAAATAAAAATGAGTTGCAGTAATGTGGGACTATGGACATGCACAGAGTTGGGAGCAAGAGGGGTAACAGGTTTCTACCGAAGTGCCTTTTCCTGTAGCCACACCTACTCATAGTTTCGCCATTACCCCTATAACACAACATACACAGCACACTAGAGACAATCACACTGACATTCAAATAACCTGCTTTGCTCAAATCCTTGGGTAACAAACCTCCTGGTCATCCTAATTCAAAATTTTGCATTGGTGGCCAAATATATTTAAGATCTAGTCATCTGGCAAACTTGTTAAATTATGAGATAATATATTATTCCCAGTTTTAGAGAATCGCCCACAAATGAATGTCCATTGTTTATTAGAGCTTTAGGTAACACATATGCATATTATGGGCCAAGGAACCTTATCAATTAAATATATCTATGGCTGTATTTTCAAATATAAGCCCCCTCAAAAGCATGCATTTTAATTTCAGTTTGAGGTGCATGATGTTAACATTAATCCTTCTTCTTTACACCTGGTCACAAAATAGCAAAGGAACTGAGGACAATTTATGTATCTGCAGTATATTCGGCCAAAAGGAGGAGCATTTCATGGACTATCTGTGTTATCTCCTGCATCCCAGGATCATGACAAGATAAAGAAAACAGACCAAAGAGCCTGTTAACATCTAATGAGGGCAGGAGGAGAGTCTTGTACACAACCTGCAAAGCGAGATAAAAAGGAAAACAAGAAACGTGTGCCTCCGTGCGTTTCACCCGCTCACATCTAATCTGAAACTTAAGCTGGCTGTATCCTCAGACTAAAGAAAGATGATTCTTTCATGATTTGGCTAGATTTAATGGAGAAAAGGCTAAGTGGAACCGACAGGTTGGCTCAGTCATTGTAGCAGAATTAATTCTAAGAAAAACACAATGTTTAGTCAATATGATCCAGATTCATCTCACTGCTTTCCCCTGTCTACAATATATGTACGTGAGGTGGCAAGCAAAATGGACTTGGGGCTGGATGTAGGAGACAAGAGGTGCCGAGATTTGCATTTGGGGGGCTTACGTGTGAAGGCTAGCAGGTAGAACAAAAACAGAAAGGAAAAGCAATATACCTTGGTGTTTCCTGCAGACTTGTGCTTTATACAATGGAATACCTTTATTGCCATCATTTTAGGGAATCTCACTGTGCACACTATACCTCAAACAAAAGAGTAGTTTCTGTGTACCGTTTACAAATAATGAACAGTGACCGTTATCTCATTAAAACATGTGGGTCCCTTATGATATACAGAACATTCAAGGGCATTTTGATCGTTACAGATCTCCCTGAAAGAACCACGTTGGTCAGTGTTTTGGATATGCAATGGCCTATAATTACAGTAAGTGCCAGCAGGCACAAAATGAGTAAGTTTTGGGAATTAACTTTGCTTTCTTTACTTTAACCTATTTGTGGACTTTTATTGGAGTGGAAGCCTTTTGCAACATTGGTCTTAGCTAACAAATATTACACCAATGACTTCTTTTTGGGCAAGACTAAGCTAAAATGACAAGACTGGAAATAATCAGTACATATCAGGAGAAAAATAGAGAAATGTGACTATAATAATTTCTAAATTGTAATAAATCTAATTTATCAAAAAATATATTTTTTAATTTGATGTCCCTTTATGTCATTTCTCACATAGCACTACTATATGTATATAGTATTAATATTGATATTTCCTAGCAGCCCAGCTTACTCACATTACCTATATTCTCCCAGAGCAGCAAGACCGAGCTCTTGGTGCTATAACTGGGGATTAATTTAACCCAAAGGAAGCTTTACTGACTAAGAAACTGGAGACAACCAATGTCATTTTAGAACTCTAATAAAATGTGGGTGGAAGCTCATAGCCCCCTTCCAGGGCATTCACAAACACCTATTTGTAGAAATAAGCTATTTCTGCTGTTGCGGAAGACATCACCTCCTCTAGCAGGAGTCAAGGTCTGGACCGATATGGACATGATGTCATTTGTTTGATTGAAAAAAAGGTTTATCAAATTCACAGTGACTTACACAGTGGGAGGTATTCTCCACATTACTCAGGTATAATAAAGGACGGCCCATTTAGATGGGATACACTAAAGTTGCTGATGTTGTAGAAGACCTAGATCTAAAGTTAAATTAGCCTGACTTTATGCTGTACTCCTCAATACTTTATTACTGTTTTATTAGAAAAACTACTTATTTGCAGGGAGGCCTGGGAGGCACATGAGAGGGACATTAGATAGCTAACTGTCTCTAGTCTAGGGTCCAGGAAGCCCCAAGCAGGTAGAGTAATAGGTATAGAGCAGGGATCCCCAACCTTTTTTACTTGTGAGCCACATTCAAATGTAAAAAGGTTTGGGGAGCAGCACAAGCATTTAAAATTCTCTTGGGGTGCCAAATAAGTGCTGTGATTGACTATTCGGTAGCCCCTATGTGGACTAGCAGCCTACAGGAGGCTCTGCTTGGCACTATACTTAGTTTTTAAGCAATTAAAACTTACTTCCAAACCTGAAATTCAAAAATAAGCACCTGCTTTGAGGACATCGAGAGCAACATCCAAGTGGTTGGAGAGCAACATGTTGCTCACGAGCTACTGGTTGGGGATCACTGGTATAGAGGGACACAACTATTTGTATTGGATACACAGAATCCACACTAGACTTACTAAAATCACTAGAGAAATGTACATTCAAAATTACTTTTTAGAAAAATACAACAATCTTCTCTTTTGTATTTTGTATTGTAGCCAGAAGCTGCAGGCTAAGCTTCTATGTGGTTTATATCAGCCCAAAAAAATGGCATTGGTCTAGGCAGTCTCTCTCTCTTAAGGCACAAAAGCTAATGGTGGGGGAGGACCTAGCCCTCAGACTGAAACCAATGCCAAGGTCAGGAGACTGTCCACTTATTCCAAGAATACTATGGCCAGAGGTAAACAGTTAGGGTCCACCATACAGGGTTTATCTTGATGTGGTATAGAGGCTTATTAATTTTATGATCATAACTTTGTAACTAAAAACCCTTGTTTTTGTAAACACATGGACTTTCATAAACACTTAATTACTTATGAGACAGGAGACCAAGGAATGTGCATTGATTAATTGGCCAAATCAGTAGCACTTCCATTGTATTTAAACACATTTTTACTTAGCCTTTGAGTGCACCCACAACCTTTCTCTGTGATCTGGCAGTTTTGCCTGAACTCTGAAGGCTATACAATCAATTAGCTCAAGAATGCACATGAACAAAGATGTTCTTACTGAGATTTGCCTGAACTTTAAAAAATATGCATTAATTAGTACATGCAGTGGAGCTGTGAAATGTATCATAGCCTGCATATTTTAGAATGTTACAGTTTTTCCTTATCACAATGGAAGACCAGGCAAAAGGAGTCAAGTTACCATATCTATAACTGAATGAAGTAATGGCACTGTTGAAAAGAAGATGAGACAGTGATAACTAATGAAAGAACAGAAAGTGGAGATCTCCATGGGGCAAGTTTAAGCATAAAGACTGAAGACGACACATAACAGAGGCTGTAGCAACAAAGAAATTACGGCTGTTTCCTTTAGATCTAAAGATAAAAAGTGTTGTTGATGATTAAAGATGAAAAGGGAACAAAAAGATCATTCATGATGGATCAGAACTTCATGTTCTCCATGACTTGTTAGCTATGATAAAAGATTTGGGTCATTGAGCTAATTGGTAACAACAGCTAGGGAGAAGCCAGTGTCAGCACCACCAGGAGAATGCTTGTTCCTCACAATAGACCTTTGATAAGAATTTTTATCTCACTCTTTTATTAATCTGTGCAGTTAGGATAATAATAAACTTTTAGAAACTATTTGGCTGTGTGTTTTTGTTGCATTGTCGCCCTTACGAACTTTTTAAATTCAGCAGTGTGCTTGTCCTGGAATGGTTCATGGACAGTCGTTAAGATGGTAATGAAGCTTTAAAAAGGGAACAAGTCTGCTGGGACCTGCTTAGCTTCATAATATTTTTTTAATGCATTGAAAGATCCCTGTAGATGAATCTTCCTTCTTTATGGGCCCATCTAACTCTTGCCACCAATGTTCACTGTCTATCTACAGCTTTAAAGAGCCTTCTGGTTTTGTTGGCATTTCCTTTACATGTACAGATGGAACAGACTTCTAGATTAATGATTCCCAACCAGTGGCTCTGGAGCAACACCTTGCTCTCTAACCACTTGGATGTTGCTCCCAATGGCCTCAGTGCTTATTTTTGCTTTTTCTGGCATGGAGGAAGTTTAATTTGCATAAAAACCATGTTTACTTACAAACAGAGCCTCCTGTAGGTTGCTGTGAGGAAACTGTTCTGTTCAGCGCATGTGTGGACACATGAATTGGGAAGCCGATGTGTGGCTAAGCTCAGCGTAGGCCGCAAGGACATTGTCACGCCAGCATGGTGATGCCAGCATGGTGATGGCAGCGTGGTGATGACAGCGACGGATGCCAGCAATGTGACACCAGCATCGGAACGCCAGCTATTTGGCGCCAATTAGTTCTATTTAAGGACAATACTGGAAGTGATTCATTGCCTAGTTATTAGGTTAATTCCCTGAAACCTAGCTGAATTGAACTCTTGATTTTCCTGTTGTGACCTCTGCTTGCCCTGACCTTGGCCTGTCTCTGTTTATAATACTATGCTGACTGCCTCCGACATTTGGCCTTCTTGGCTTTGCGCCTGCCTGACCCGTGGTACCTCGCTCCGGTTAGTATCACTGGCTACTCTCCACATCACAGCCCTCTGTATCCATCCCAGGTGTGTTTGTGTTGTGTGAGGCACTTGTGGGCCACCTACTTCAAAACTCCTGCTCCTTCCGCTGGATCTCTTCCGGTAAGCTTGACAGTATAACCAGGCCAAGTTGGATCAAGCTGAAAGAGCATCTCCACTCACCATTCTCACACAACTGTCGGCATTGACTCAAGCAGTACGGGAGCTTCAGAGTGGGTATTCCCAGGTTCAGGAGCATTTAAGAACATACCCGCCTACTGTTCAGCCTGCTACCTCCTCTGCCTCTTCCACAGCCCCAACTGAAGTGCAAGTTATTACCTCAAAGATCTCCAAGCTCCAACCCGGTTGCTTTTTTTTCTCGCAAGTTAAGCAAATGTAAATCTAACTATGATGTGGCTGATCGGGAATTACTCGCTATTAAATTAGCATTGCATGAATGGAGACATCTTCTTGAGGGGTCTAAACATCCATTCTCATTCTTACAGACCATCGAAACCTAGAGTATTTACGTTCGGCCAAGAGATTAAGACCAAGACAAGTTAGGTGGGCTTTATTTTTGCGTTTTAATTTTCATCTCACCTATCAGCCTGGGTCAAAGAACATTAAAGGAAAAATATACTCCCAGGACAATGTAGGTCTCTATAAAAAGATATTGCATAAAACAACTTATATGTAAAACCCTGCTTCATGTAAATAAACCATTTTTATAATAATATACTTTTTTTTGTAGCATGTGTCATTGGGTCATCCTAAATAGAAAATAGTCATTTTAAAAAATAAGGACAGCCTCCTGGGATCATATGATTCAACGGTGCACACAAACATACCAAACAAACTATAAAGTTAGGTCACAAGAGTTCTGTCTTTTGCTTCCACACTGCTTCCTGTTACAGTTAGAGTTGAAATATTTCTGGTCAGGTGATCTCTGAGGCAGCACACAGACCATCACGAAATGGTGGTTCAAGGCAAGAGATGGAAAAGGACAATATTTACTTAAATATATATTCCTTTTTGGTAAGATTCTTTAATATGCCACTTAATTTGATATAAAGCTATCTGTTGCTTTAATATTCATTTTGGGTATATACAGTAGTTTTCCTTTAAGGTGGATGCTCTTTCCTGTATGTTTTCTTCAGAGGATGAAGTTCCTCTGGTTCCAAAGACAATTCTTAAACCTAGTAATTTTCTTCTACTGACCACCCTTGTGGACCAAATTAAAGATGCTTCTAAAGCAGTTTGCAATCATTTTTTAGTGGCAAAAGGTGGATTTCTTCTACATAAGGACAACATTTTTGCTAGCTGGCCATCCAAGGATTAAAAAAAGATTTTTGTTTTAGCTAAAAGACTGTTTTGGTGGGCCAGAATGGCCAAAGATTGTTTTAAATTTGTCTCTTCTTGTGAGATTTTGGCCAGGGCAAAAGACTCTCATTCTATACCTTTTGGTCTCCTCCAGCCACTCACTGTTTCTTCTCGCTTTTGGGGGTCTTTATCTCTAGACTTTATTTCTGACTTACCTCCATCCTACAATTATTCAACTATTGCATAAACCCTGTATTTCATGCCGCACTACTTAAACCAGCAAGATTTTGGACTCTCGTTTCAGGGGTAAGCAATTACAATATTTGGTCAAGTGGAAGGGTTACGGTCCTGAAGAAAATTCTTGGGAACCCGCTTTGATAATCCATGCTCCCAGGCTTTTGAACAAATTCCATAAGAACTATCCTGACAAGGCATTCGGCTTTCGCATCCTGAGGCCGCTCCTCAGTGGAGGTCAATCTGAGGACACTCACCCACAGTCTGATCTGGGCCAGTCTCTGCGTTTTGTTTGGTGCATGTGTGGACATATGAATCTGGAAGCCGATGTGTGGGTACGCACAGCATTGGATGTAAGGATGTTGTCACGCCAGCGTGGTGACGCCAGCGACAGATGCCAGCAACAGACGCCAGCATAGTGACGCCAGCAACATGATGTCAGCATTGGAACGCCATCTATTTGGCTCCAATTAGTTCTATTTAAGGACAACACTGGAAGTGATTAATTGCCTGGTTATAAGGTTAATTCCCTGAGACCTAGCTGAATTGAACTCTTGATTTTCTTGTTGTGACCCTTGCATGCCTACGGATTCCAATTTACCTCTGCTTGCCCTGACCTTGGCCTGTCTCTGTTTATGATACCACGCTGCCTGCCTCTAACATTCGGCCTTCTTGACTTCGCACCTGCCTGACCCTTCGAACCTTGCTCCGGTTAGTCTCACTGGCTACTCTCCACATCAAGGCCCTCTGTTTCCTTCCCAGGTGGGTTTGTGTTGTGTGAGGCGCTTGTAGGCCATCTACTTCAAATCTCCTGCTTCTTCCTTGCTGACAGGTTGCCAGTTCACATCCCATCACAGCCCGTTTTGGGCATTACAAGGAACTTTTTGCCTGCTTATGTTGCTCTCCAATATTTGAATGTGGCTCATGGGTAAAAAGGTTAAGGAACCGCTGTTCGAGACCTTTGGCTCAGATGCCTCAAATGTCCTACTGACTAATTCTTATAATTAGTTTATTATCAAGCCCTTTTCTGTTGTAGCTATGTGACACATAGCACCAACATCTGTATCCTTACTCCTGAAAGAGTTATTTTGATCTATAAATGTATACATTTATTATAAGTAATTGTTAAAAGTCTATTGATTACTTGCTATGGGTTCCTGGGTTCCTTTGTTCTTGCACCTCATCAGATAATCACTTTACCATTTCCAGCAGGTAACTTCATGTAAACTGAGTGTCCCTATTCTACACAATCAATTATATATATATATATATATATATATATATATATATATATGACAGTGATACAACATGGTGCTCACTAACCCTTTGGATGTTGCTCCCAGTGGCCTCAAAGCAGGTGCTTCTTTAGTTTTGATTTAGGGTTACTGCCAAACAACGTCTCCTGTATGCTGCTAGTCCTCAATGGGCCACCAAATAGCCAACTATGTTCTTTATTTAGCACCCTTCAGGAACTTTTTTCATGCTTACGTTGCTCCCCAACTCTTTTTACATGTAAATGTTGCTCACAGATAAAAAAGGTTGGGGATCCCCACTGTACAAGAACACTTGATGGATTTAATACAACATTATGGATATGTCAGACATAACACTGATGTAACATTAACTGGGGTAGAGACCAGATATAGTAAGGAAATGGTGTTCTAAATCAATTGCTCTCTGCCAATGAAGGAAGGATAGGTGAACCCATTTCTTAAAGGACAAGGAAAGTTTAAAACAGAATAATGCTAGAAATGCTGAACATAAACTTGAACTTACTGTACCACAAGCCTAATCAAACAAATGATTTATACTTTCAAAGTTGGCCACAGGGGGCTGCCATCTTACAACTTTGTTAAACATCTTTGCAAGACTAAGACTGTGCACATGCTCAGTGTGATCTGGGCTGCTTAGGGATTGTCGTAAATTATCAAAACAGCACAAGTCAAATAATATCTGCCAGAAGCCGATACAGCAAGACTGATTAATAATCAGAATATACAGACTGCTCTGGGTCCTGTGCTGTCATGTAATCTAATGTGGATTTTATAGTTTTTGTATTGTTTTATACAAACTTTCTCCAACTATGCAGAACCAGTGGCTACAGCAAAATATTCATCCAAATAGAATCCCAGTTTATCTGTTTGAATCTGGATCCATGATCTTTGTCCCTGCAGCTGGAGTTGGCAACAGTAAAGGGGATGAAAATTTAAAAATAAAATTCAATATAAATCTCTACACCAACTGCTTTCCAGGGAAACAAACAAACAAAGCTGCTGGAGTTCTGCATGGCTGGGAAGTAAGGTGGGGGCTCCCCCTACTGTTCATAAGTATGATTGTCTCCCTGCACAGCAGTTAGGGACCATCTGACAATTCCTATAAACAGCAGTAAATGATGGGAGAATTTCACTGAATACAGTCAGGTTTCTTATAAAAATGGTACACATTTTTTTTTAAATAGATTTCTTTTTCATTAAAGAAAGTAAAAATGGGATTATATTTTTTGCCTTTCCTTGTCCTTTAATCATTCCTGCATTGACCAGTCTAACACATAATTTCCCAGCATTTAATGAATACATTGTTAATGGAACATGGGATCTTTAGTTGGGTTGCAGTAGGGTCAATGCCTTGAGTCTACTAAATATGAACTCTAATTCACCTAAGGATGGAAAGGAGGCATGCTTGCTTGCTTATAATTATTGAGTGCCAACTAATGGAAAAACTGAAATAGCTCTCACCTCCTAGGCATGTGGCCTCAGCTCAGCTCAGGGTTTGGGTCAGCAAAGGGAAGCTTGCACTGTGGACACCTGACTGTATCTGGCCTGTGGACAGAAAACAGGGGCTTCAGAATACCATTCAGTCTGTCAATCATAACTGTAGATGCCAACAGGACTGTCATCATACCACTGTACTAAGGTAGACAAAGGGCAAAGGGGGACATGGAAAGGCATGCATTGACATTTTGGACCAATAATGCTTACGTCATGTATAATCACAATATGAAATTGAGGGAACGCTCTTTTGAAGGATGAAGCGTGCAACCAATTGAATGAAACAGGATGGATGACAATATGTTTCTGAACACATTTTGTTGCTGTTTTGAGTTCGCTCTGATAACAATAACAGGTTTTATTCTGTTTGGTTAAACATAACCACCCAGGTTGTCCACTCTGGTCAGCCAATACTAAACTTTTGTGATCAAAAGATTTGGAGCTCTGGGAATGAAACTAAAGAATGTAGTAGGATTCTGACCCACTTGGCTTTGGCTTATTTGAGCCCCGTTGCATTGGCATAGGCTTTATAGGAAATACACTGTACATATCACTCTAAAAACCTTAACTGAAACTAGTACAGATATAATATAAAGAAAGCAAATGCGTATTGTATTTTTACTGTAGAATCATCCATCACTATGGACATGTTAAAGGCTGATCAATACAAATGAGACTTGATGCCAATGTTATAAAAAGGGAAGATATAGAAAGTTTGGTATTTGGTGCAACCCTAGACTCATAGCATCTGTTTTTCAAAAGTGGGTATCTTATGAATAAACCGTGATGCTATTTACTGCCCCTTAAATTAGAGCACATCTTGAGCTTCTGCTAATGATGAGCGAAAGCATTTCTGATAGAGACAGCGCCGCTGGCTGTCACTTCCCGAGATGATGAGCCCCCAGCAGATGTATCACTGGCTGAGGTGACCCCAGGGGTTGCTATTCCATATTAGTCACTCGCAGAGGAAGTGACAGGCGAGAGAAATCATCTCTTTATTTTAACAGCACTCTCGGGGAGGTTACAGGCATTAAACTCCACTGCTAATGGGCTCTAGTACTGAATGCCTCTCTGGGGGTATTTACAGAGACAAAAGAAGTAGGAGAAAAGGGTGAGACTGGGAATTATTTATCTATTTAATGATTTGCTATTATTTATGACTCATCATAGTCATCAGAGCATGTTCAATATTGCATGGGATACGGGATCATGCTTGTGAGCTGCAAACACTTTAAGTATCACTCTATCAATGTTTATAGCAGCCCCTGTGACTGTAAGTGCTCTTAAGGGTACTTAAAGTTTAAAGGGGTTGTTCACCTTTGAGTAGTGATGTGTGAATCTGACCTGTTTCACTTCACCCGAAAATTTGGGAAACTGGTAAAATTCGCCCAAGTGCATGGGCGACAAAAATGTTTTTCATGCACAACAAATAGCGTGACAAATTTTAGAATTTTTTCACCCATTAGAGTCGATGGGTATCATTTTTTACTTAATATTTTGCTCATCGCTACCTTTGAGTTAACTTTTAATATGATAAAGCTGGTGATATCTTCCGAGATCATTTTGAATTGGTTTTCATTTTCTTTTAGTTGTACTTTTTGAGTTATTTAGCAATTGTTTGCGATTTCAGCAATCTCGTTGAGCAACCCTGCATTGATTTGAATAAGAGACTGGAATATGAATAGGAGAGGGCCTGAATAGAAAGATAAATAATAAAAAGTAGCAATAACAATACAATTGTAGCCTTTGTTTTTAGATGGGGACTCTGGAAAGAGTCAGAGGAAGAAGGCAAATAATAATTAAAAAAAAAGAATGAAGACCAATTGAAAAGTTTTTTAGAATGGGCCATTCTATCACTTACTAAAAATTAACCTGAAGCTGCACCACCCTTTTAAAGGGATTCTGTCATGATTTTATGATGTTGTTTTTATTTCTAAATTACACTGTTTAAACTGCAAATAATTCACTCTACAATGTAAAATGTAATTCCTAAACCAGCAAGTGTTTTTTCTTTAGTTAGTGTGTATGCACCCATCTCAGGTCATTTTGCCTGGTCATGTGCTTTCAGAAAGAGTCAGCACTTTAGGATAGAACTACTTTCCGGCAGGCTGTTGTTTCTCCTACTCAATGTAACTGAATGTGTTGCAATGGGACCTGGATTTTACTATTGAGTGCTGTCCTCAGAGAGCTGTTATCTTCTGTTAGGGAGCTGCTATCTGGTTCCCTTTCATCGTTCTTTTGCTGGGGGGGGGGGATATCTCTCCAACTTGCAGTGCAGAAGTAAAGAGTGACTGAAGTTTATCAGTGACTGGGGGCAGCTGGAAAACTAGCAATATGTCTAGCTCCATTTCAGAGTTCAAAATTAAATGTAAATAAAATCAGTTTGCTCTTTTAAGAAATGGATTTCAGTGCAGAATTCTGCTGGAGCTATTACCTGATGCATTTACAAAACAAAACAAAACATTTTTCCCATGACAGTACCCCTTTAACAAAGGTTGAACACAGCCCTCTGATTTCCCTATGGGGCATTTATAAACAGGGCACCAATTGGCTGGACTCTTCATCTTTCTTTACAATGTTAAAGACGATACTTGTGGGTCTTTTATTCAACTGCAAATACTATATAACTGTGTCATTTGTATTACTATTCTGATGAATGCAATTTCCCAGGCATGGGATGTCTCTGCCCAATCTGATTTTTGAAGCTTATGGCCTGGGAGATGTAACGATTTGCCTATGGCTGACAAATCAAACCCAAGCCAAGCTATGTGAAAGTGTGATGGCTTAATCATTGACCTGTAGCACTTGTGTACCTTATTATCATGACCAATATTTGAGTTTGAAATGAATATACCGGAAAGGGAGCTGTTATTGTAAGGGGAGATGTGCATAAAACTGGGAAGTATTGATTAGTGATGGGCGAATCTCCCGCGATTCGCTTCGCCTAGAGATTCGCGAATTTCTAGAGAAATTCACGAATCGGCGAAAAATTCGCGAAACGAGTCGCGGGACGATTTTGTCGCGCGTCGCGCCAACTTTGACGCGTCGCGTCGTTTTCGTCGCGCGTCGTTTTCGTCGCGTCGCGTCAAAAACGACGGGCGACTGACGTGCGACTCGTTTTTCGTCGAATTTTCGTCAAGTAAAATTTCGCTGTTGATTCGCGAATTTATTCGCCACCGGCGAATCGCGGGAATTCGCCGCGAATTCGACCTAGGCGAATAAATCACTAGTATTGATTCAAATGATGCAAGAACATATATTGTTTTCTAATAACTCACATTAAAGCAGTGGTTCTCATTTAAGTTAACTTTCAGTATGTTCTAGAATGACTCATTCTAAGTAACTTTTCAATTGATTCATTATTTACTTTGGTTTTTTTTTTATTTGCCTTTTTCTTCTGACTCTTTCCAGCTTTCAAATGGGGGGTCACTGACCCATCTAAAAAACAAACGCTCTGTAAGACTACACATTTAGGGGAAGATTTACTATTGGTCGATTTCGAGGGTGAACTAACTCTCGAATTCGACCAATCGAATTGTGGTCGAATTTAAAACCTTCAAATTCATATATCGAATTTGAAGGTTTTCACCACGATTCGAATAAATCGTTCGAATCGAACGTTTCGAACGATTTTAACCATTCAATCAAATTTTTTTTATTCGATCTAAAACCGTATGGGAGCTTCCTATAGAGTTTAGTAGCAATTTGGTAGGTTTAATCTGGCGCAATAGGCAGTCAAATTAAAATTTAAAGCGCAAGTAATTCGACTGCCGAATATTCAAATAGAATTTTATTCGAATCATTCGATCGAATTTTCGCAATTCGATGGTTGGAGTGGCCTTCAAAAATATTCAAAAATTCAAACTCGAATCTTTTTGAAAATTCAATCGAATTTTGAATCAATCATGTGAATTTTGTAAATCTGCCCCTTATTGTTATTGCTACTTTTTATTACTCATCATTCTATTCAGTCCCTCTCCTATTTATATTCCAGTCTCTCATTCAAATCCGTGCGTGGTTGCTAAGGTGATTCGGACGCTAGCATGATGGCTGAAATAAATGCAAAGCGAAAAAATGCAAAATCTTGCAAATTATTTCAGAATATCAATCTTGACTTTGTACTAAAAGTTCATTTAAAGGCAAACAACCCTTTTAAGAGACTTCTGCTGGGGACTTTATCTTGGTTCTGAAACCCAGACAAAATGCCATAGGACAGACACCACCCGCAGTTGACCAACAGTTGACTCCAGAGCACGGCATAGATGATTAAGAAGGCAAAATGAATTCTCTTGTTCAGACTCCAGTTGGATAACAATCTACATCCTTGAGTTTCCCATAATTCAGCATAATTGTCAGTTTGGCATTCTGGACAGGCTCCAGGCCAGGCTTGCATGAAGCATGAATTAGTTGCCTTTATCTTTACAGAATGGAGTCAGAAAATGTAATTATGGGCACCGCTTGTTGGATAAAGAAGACTTGCTCTCTGCGTCACCTTGGAGATGGGCAGCCGAGGGGACTGTGTGTGCCACCTACTTTGGCACTCTTTGCCCCGCGCTCATGAATAATTCACTTGCGATATGCTGATCGTTGCATAATTGGACACTCATTTATACCCAAGAGGAATTTTGTTTATAATTAGTCTCTGCTTATGTATAATTTTCCAAACTGAAAATCTTAGCAAACGCACGGTGGCAATGACTCGAGCGTCACTCAAAATCCAATTCATTCTCTGCTCTGTGGCAGTGACTTTTTCAATCCCGGAGAAAGGTGCAATATGGGACGACAGATAAGAGACTAGTGCCACAGTGCAGGCCCTATTATTATTATAAACCCTTTCCATTCCAAAGTCCTGCATCTCTGAGTAGGAGAGGCATGATTAGAAATGTATTAAAATTAGATGTTTTGCCGACACTTACTATAGTGATTACTTACATGCATTTCTATTATGACCACTTTTAGCCCATTGTGTGTTATAAATATGGCCCATTATGTATCAACCTTTACCCCCTACCTCAGTAATTCTATGGCACAATCTGTTAC
>CM044435.1:121024964-121039618 GCA_024363595.1 Xenopus borealis | reverse complement strand
TTTTACTCAATTTGCATAGTAATATACATTTCTTGTTATCTAATTAGCCCTTTATTATAATAGATCTCAACACAGACTGCTACAGAAGCAATGCACAGCTGCGCAGAATATTCAAGGATCGAGAAAGCCGGCACCTAATGGGTTACAGCAACTAAGAGCAGGATTCATCACCTTCTTCTTCCTCCTGCTTCATCCAACATTACTGCTTACAGGCGAAATACATTCCTAATGTCAAGTGATTGCAATTATAGCAGGGCTGAATGTTCATTATTTCCCAGTGCCTTTAAGCAGTGGTTAGACTGTCAGCTCTTGTGAGCCAGATATTCACCTGCCTTTGTTCATAGCCTAATAGACCACAGGATGGTTAATGTCACTTTGGTTTAAAAGGAAATGATTTAACCTCTCTTCTGCCATAACCGTTTTATCAGAGGCTCTCAACGCTGGGATCTCAGGGAGCGTGTAAGTCATTTTCTTGCAGACGGAGCCGTTATTTGCATAGCAATGAAAGGCCCTGTGGTTATGAGAGTACAGTCTCCTTTCAAGAACGCTCTAATCACTCCTGTTTCTGCTGTTCACACTGCGAGGGGACTGGGGGCAACTCCTTTGATAACTTGTTTGTAACATCTGCAAACAAATTGACCCCAGAGACATCAAAAGCTGCAGAACATTTCCGCGAGAGTTTGGAGTCATGTTTGGAGAAGGCAGTGTGTGGGAGCTCCACGGGTTGGCAGGGGGGTGTGTGCCACCTAAGTAGAGTCTAGACTATCCATATTCTGAGTAGAGTGTGCTACTGTACACAGCTCTGAAAGAGATATAAAAATATTTTTTATAAACTTTCCATTGCAGAATGCACTTGTCCTTGATTTTTTATTTCGATTCCCCCTTGGAGGTCTGACTTTTGACCAAGACCCTCCTTAGCTCATAATACAATTAGAGATATAGGAGAATATCAGCTATCTATCATTGTTTCGAGAGTCAAGCCAAGAGATGCAGGCACCACTTCAAAGCCAGCCTCCACCCATGACTCCCCCAACCACCAGCCACCGCCCTTGACTCCCCCAACCACCAGCCTCCACCCATGGCTCCCCTAACTGCCAGCCTTCGCCCATGACTCCCCCAACCACCTGCCACCGCCCATCAGTCCCACAACCGCCAGTCTCCATCCATGACTGCCTCAACCACCAGCCTCCTCTCACGGCTCCCTCAACCATTAGCCTCTACCCACGACTCCCCAACAACAAGCCTCCACTCATTACCCCTAATCCACAGTATTCTGTGCACAGAGAACTCAATGTGGAAGGAAATATAGAAAATGTTCATTCTGCCCCCCCCTTCCCCTGTTAATTGCAACCTGCACAAGCTGCTCCCAAAGCACCTGCCCGCCCTGCCTATGCCTAGTTCCAGCCTGGTTTCAAGAATATCTGGAACAACAATTAATGTTTTCACCCAAAATCATACTTTTATTTTGGGTGTATGTAGGAGAGTAAATAAGCATACTCACCCAAATCTTATTCTAAGGGGCATTGCTGTCCCATGGTTGCCAGCACTACAGCCTGAAAGCCAATGCACTAGAAGGGTGTAAGGTAGAAAGTCTGAGTCTAGAAATTCCTCTGCATCTTTAATAGTGCCCGCATATGATGCCCACACACTCTTACTTTGCTGATCACTTTAATGCATTTTGCTGATTTGTGGTTTTGAGTTATTTAGCTTTTTATTCAGCAGCTCTCCAGTTTGTAATTTCAGTGGTCTGGTTGCTTGGATCCAAGTTACCATAGCAGGTATGCACTGATTTAAATAAGGTCCTCTAGTAATATTAGTGCAATGCTGAACAGTGAATATTGTGCTGTCAGCAGGAAACAACGCATGCAAGTTGGGGCAGTCTACTTGACTACTGGTATCCCTCCCTCTTTGAGTCACATTTGAATCAAAAATTAAGGATCTCCAAAGCCCTGTGCTTGAAATCTCTTTTCTAGACTAATGTAGGCAGGCTGCCTGGGATGGGGGACCTCTGAGGTTGTAGCCCCGGTGGGCCCTGGACTCTCCAGGCCAACACTGGTCCTGAATATAAACAAAAGTAACACAAAAGTAGCAATACAAGTGCAGCCTGATAGAGCATTTGTTTTTTTAAGATGGGGTCAGTGACCCCCATTTGAAAATTGAAAAGTGTTAGACGATAGAAGGTAGATCATTAAAAGAAACATAGAAAATAAATAATGAAGACCAACTGAAAAGTTGCTTAGAATTGGCCATTCTATAACATACTAAGATAAATAAAAACATGGGCAATGCTAGACGGGGTTCCATGTTTTAATACGCCGCGCAAAGCATTGAACATAGAGGTTTGTTGATAATTAAGCACTTGTCTATTGAAAGTCTCACATGTTAGAATGAATCCATGATTATTTTAATCAAATAAAATTGTGTTTTAATTCATATTTTAACGGCTGGTGTTTCCTGGCACTCTCCCACTTGTTCTGTCTTTGCAGGAAATCAAAAGTACAATTTATTAGTGCCAGTACAAACAGTACAGTGGCATTCCAGCGACACAGCAACTTCCTATTTATATAAAACAGCGGCGAGTGATTAATGAGTTTACTGGGAATGTGCAGTTCAATTAGTGTCCCCAGTGAGCTCACTCTTAGGAGGAAACTATAAGCAAAAATCAATTAGGTTTAATTAGCTCAAAGGAACAGGCACTCAAAAATGTAAAGTTCCCTTATCTAATTGTACAAATTGTAACGTTATCAAAAAATTGACTTAAAGGCTTTATGCTGTTTTCTGGTGGTGTAAGTAATTTTCACTTGCATTTCTCATTGCCTGAGCTGTAAGGCTTCAGTTCACTGTTGTTGGACCCAGCTGGAGGTCCTTTCCCGGCCCAGCATGCTCCAATAAGATGAAATTCTTTAAATACATTATCATTATTACTTTTAGTCTCTACGGTTCTCTAAGGAAAGCCCAAGTCCTGATGACTATGTATCTGATCAATGTGCACCTTTGGGGATACTGTTCCTTGAAAAGATTATGATAACGCATTTTGGAGACTTGGGCTTGGTTTTGAGCTGGGCACTGAAATTATTGGAAGCACCTGTGTGTTGGAATCACTAGATGCTAAGAGTGGTATAATACTGCCATAGTGCCATTGCAAAACAAAATGGGACAATATAAAGAAATGTGGAGCAAAAAGTATGGTTGGTATCAGATCTAATTTTACTTATTTATTGTCCAGAAAAGGTGCAAACTAAGTGCAAGATCAGTTAGAAACATTGGTTCAAATTTGCTCACAAATGACCCATTGGTGGTAATATAATGACATACATTAGATTTTGAGGCTATGGGAAGCATAACTTTTTCATAAGAACAATAATGTTACATTACAATAGTTTTCCATACTGTACATGAAAAGTCATGTTGAGAAGATCTTCAAGACCTTCATCCCACCTTGCACTTACCCTTGACAATAGAATATCACCACCATGAGGAAGAGAACTCCCAAGGTTGTCCATCTCTCCCTTTCCTGAGACCTACCAGTTGCCAAATCATTTTGCAAGTTACTTGTAAGTTACTCCTAGGGCTCAAGTGAGACAAGTGACCTCTGCTGAGACAATAGTCCCCTTCCATGACTGCTTACGGAGGGGTGTTACTGTGTAGGTGGTTCTGCCAACTGGGAAACTGAATCAGTAGCTTTCAGGCCACCCACTCAGTCCAGGGAAAATCAAATGGCAGCTACCAATGACAGCTACCAAGGAGGGAAAGGGGCCCTACCTGCTAAGCAATGCCATGTTCTGCTTCCCTTGTCTACTCTAAATACCTCTGGGGGCTATTGATAAACACTGAGCACATTTTTATCATGGCAACTGGTCAAATGCTTGTTTTCATGTTTCTGCATGCATCTACAAAAAAAAACTAATCATTGCTTGGTTGCTATGGGATACTTCCCAGGTAAAAATATGTCCAGTCTCTATAAATGAGCCCAGGGTAGTTGCTATTCTAATGATGTATTGGAGGAGGTAGAAACCAGTAGAGAACATAACACCAGAAGACGTGGGGACTGGCTAGGACAGCGGTCTAAGTCCATGGGCTACAAAAGTGGTGGAACACTGTGCATATCTGGGCCTTAGGCCTGGACTAGAAATTTCTGGATTTTAAATAATGCTGATGGGGCTGCTGTAAGATGCTATAAAATGTCACTATTCATTAGGCCAGTTGGGGGCTGTTTATGTCTCTGGGTACTTGAAATTCCAGTGAATATTTGAGTCTTAAGTGGGAAATAATGGGGGAGAATAAATGTGGGGGGGTATTTTGCAACTCTGATGGATAATGGATGATAAGTGGAGCAGGGGAATTAGAAGCAGAGATAAAACTCTAAAACTTTGCTAATTTGTACAATTACAGTATAAAGCATTTCCTAGTTTTAAGCTCAGATTTAAGCAATGAGTTACTTGCGCTTGAGCCATGCTGGATCCTAGCCCACTCTAACCAAACTAGGGTTGCCACCTTTTCATAAAATATCCACCGGCTGGTGGTGGCGGTGGGAACAAAAGGGGCGGGGTGTGTTCTAAAAGAAGGTGTAACCACATTGCACGATGGCCAGAAGTCAGAGAAAAAGTACTTTTTGAGCGGATTGGGGCAAGTCAAGGGCTTTTGTTAAGGGTATTACAAACTTCCTGGCAACTACATTTCTGGTACATTTGTAATACTGGCCCAATGAAAATGGCATTAGATCCAATTTCCCTTTAAAAATGATAAAGCTCTTCAGATACAGCCAAAGGGCCCAGAATGCAAACAGATAATCCTGATGTAACTTTGCAGTATTTCTCGCCTGACCTTTCCGTGCGTTTGCCGTTTAGGGCTGGTAGAGTTCCAGAAACAGGCTAAGGTGGGCAAAGCTGCCTTTATCCGCTGTCACATTCTATAATCCTGTCTGTAAAGCACAACAGCAATTACCTTCCCAACTAAAAAATAAAAGCAGAGCTAATTAGTGTCTTGTTTCTGACTGATAAAATATTGGTTTTACATCAATATTTCTCCCAATTATGAAACTACTGGTGTATTTCCCAGTGCGGTGGGGTTTTTTTTTTTGGGGGGGAGACACAGCTTCTATAAACAAAAACAAGGGGACTAATGAGAAAAGCAGGGTCAATTCATATTTATTTCAGTTGGGGCACCTTGCAGGGTAATCGACCGGTTATTTTGCTGCTTTACTGCAGCATCAACATTGGAACAGCAAAATAATTAGGAGATCTGGCAGATATTATGCTGGAATAATGCTTTTTGGATTTTTGCATATAATGTAAGTGTACAGGAAACATGTTTTATTTGTTCAAACCTATTTTGCCTGCCATTTTTAATGCAGAGCTGTGATTTCAGTGATTCATTTTCCTACAGCAGTATATTTAACTCTGGAACATGGTGCGTTCAGGGAGTGAATTGTGCAGCGGCTTCCATTTGTGCATGATTTCATACTGGGAACAGAGCCCACTTTAGGATAAGGAAAGGAGAGCATTTGACATAGGGCCCCAGCATCACAGTGACCCCAGAGGAAAAATGTTGACAAAGGCACAAAGGACACCCTCTTATTTTAACTAACATCTTATCACTCTATCGGCATGCTTTGTCACCCAAAAGCTCCCGCATCAAGACAGTTTGGATTTATTAGACCTCTTTATAAACCGAATAACAGATGTACAATTAAACATAAGCAACACATAGCAATTATACGTGCATAACTTTTGCCCACCAACTCCATTTGACAGCAAAGTCTGAATACAGACAGAGCCTGGCTCATCGCTTAAGAGGGTTCTCATATCAACTTTCCTTGGAAACATCTTATAACTTTTCCTACTCCTGTCTAACACTCCCAAAACTCACCCTCGCCGTATTCACCACCTTCCACCAACTTACAAGGAGGAGCCCACCCTTCAGCAGCACCCCTTCACCAATACCCCAATAAAAATCACACCCATTCACCCCTCCTTGAACATCGTGAATCTAAAATGTGCCACTGTCCTAGTTTGAATCTCTCAACTCCAACCTTTAGCCAATCCCCAGCCACAGACTATTAACTCACAGTTCCACTGCCAACAGCATAGGTAATTTTTTTTACACTTCCTATCATTGGGGGAGGAAGATCAGCAGACTGGCAAAGTGTAGGTGTGACTTGGGTCTGGGCCGGCAGGGCCCATCGGATTTTTTCCCGGTGTCCCACCGGCCCAGTCTGACCCTGACAGGTTACCACTGCATGTTGCACCCATAATAATGGATTTTTGTTGCACCAGCCAGTGTCAAGGGGAACATGCCTGTGATTCACATTTGATGTCTATGATAATAGTGCATCACTTACATCTAGCAGTAGTAGGTACTAAATTTTTATGTAGGACAATGGCACTAGAATTCTACTGTTGAATAGCACTTTTGATTATTTATATAGTGGCAATAGAATATACCCTGCCCCACTGGGCTTACAATCTAATGTTCCTATCACATTCACACAAACTAGGGTAACTTTTATCAGCCTTGATGTTTATGGAGTGTCAGGAAACTGACATATTATATACAATAAGGATGCCCAACCTGCAGTCCATCTAGGATCAGTTAGGTAAGTGAGATTGAACTTATGTGCATTGCAGTTGGTTGAAGTGCCTGCTTAGTTTTGTCAATGATAGAGCAAACCTTTAGCCAATCAGAGCATTAATAATCGACTGGAATAAGAGTTGGAGCATTAGAACATTTATAATTCCCTGAGAATAAAAACATCCACAACAGCATGGCAACAAATGGAACCCAACTCTCTACTCAATAAAGCTCATACATACTCATTCTATACTTTTTCCCCACCCATAATGTTCTCCAGTGGTTATGGCCCATGTGGGAAAATGCAATTAGAGAACACAGAATAAAAAGGTATCTGAGCAAATGAAGTCCCAAGGCATAAAAACATATTAGAAGAATATGGACAGACAGAGCTGCGGTCCAGCTGAGATGAAACAGAGTAGCCTACAAATGTTCTGGCCTAAGTATATATAACCAGTTCCAACAGCCAACTTCTTAGTTGATATACCCTCAGTGCTACCAGCAGCTTCTGGACACACATTAAAAAGAAAAAAGTACTGACATTACTTGCAGCAGCTCTGACAGCAAAGGACAAACATGTGAGGCAAGAACATACTGCTTGTGTAGTGATAATTAAATCAAACGAAGCCATGGATCCCTGAGGTATCTCAGCTGGTAGTATTTCTATCACACGTCCTGCAGATCTGAAATCTAAGATTTGGATTGATGAGATGAGAAGCCATTGAGGTTCAAGGTTAGAAGGACTGGGCACTTTGCCATATTTCTCTCTCCCACAGATCATGGCAAGAGCCCAGAGGGCACCAAAGATGTCGGCTCCCCGCTAAAAATGTATATGCATTCTGTTTGTGGATTATTACTCCCAGTGCCAGGAATAGGGAAATATTCTCAGTTTATTCTGACACACTGAGTCACTGTCAGCTTTTGCTTATCTGAGCCAACCAATGTGCCAGAGAGGCATTTGAAAGAGGATCCCACCAGTATACCTTATTCTTAATAAAATTTACAAATTAAAATAGCAATCTCTAGTTCTATCTATCCTTTTCCCTTGGTCTATGGTACATACAGTGCTCAACATGCAGGAAATTACCAAAATGGTGACTAAATGATCATCAAAAAACATGCTCTATATTTGTAACATAATGTTTCCAACATCGGAAGAGTTATAGTAATTAACTTTGCCTTGTGTAAGTGCAAAGTAGAGGGCCATAGGTGGTGAAATGCCCATTCGCTTTGATTGACATGTCTGACCCAAACCAGAGTTAGTCAATAGGACTCCTACAGTCAGAAGGGTTCTGCAACGTTCTAAGAATTGTTGATCTTACTAAGAAACAGACCTAGAAAGCACTCTGCTCAAGGGATATTGTGTATTATAAAACTCATGATGGGGCTTCCACCAAGATCTTCAGTGTAGGATTGTGATGCAAGGGGTTCCCCATGAAATCTTTAGACAATGGGCCCACTCTCCAAAAAATTTCCTTCCTGTCCTCACACAACATCTTTATTATACTAGTTTTTTTGTATTCTGTTCTTCTATGTATTTAGCCTCTTTGATCCCTTACAGAAATAGGGGAGAACCTTGAATGATGTTTCCTGATTTGCCAGTGGGTAATTCTAACACTGATGATCTTATCCAAGGGATGTCAGTACTGTGGATTTATTGGATGAACTAAAACTAAGCAAGCAATGTAGTGAAGTGCAAAGAAACCAATATGTCCTGCGTAGCAATAGGTATTAGTAGCAGGAAGAGGGACTTTATACATTTTATATTTCAGTTTTGGAGGCCCTGTATACAAAAAGGCATTGGTAAAATGAAAACTAATTAGAGAAGGACAACCAATGATATCAAACTGCACTAGAATTTAAGACCTTAATATGAAAAATAAAGAAGAGAAAAAAGTGATGTTCAAGCCTTTCAAATACATCAAGGAAATTAGACATGGCAAGAACAAGGGAACACAAGTTGTAGTGAAGAAAAGGGAAAGATAGCATAAGGAATAAAATATAGTAAATGTGATAGATAGGAATATTTTAGATGGAGTAGACATAAACCAATATAATTACATCAAGAGACTCAGGTAGAAGGAGTTCCCTGCAACAAAGAGCTTACAATCCAAATAGCTATAACTCCAATCACCCTTGGCTAGTAAAATTCTTAATAATCTTCTGCTGACAAGCCTGTAACCCTATTCATTTTATATTAGATATTTAAGAACAGGAGGCTGAACTATAAACCGTAATGTTATTGCCAATAAAACACCATATAAATGAACCTGCTTAGTGTATCTCTGCGTTTTTCATTTCCCAATTGGATAATTGTAGAGCTGGGAGGAGCTTTAACGCACTAGCTGTGATTAATGTCCAATGTCTTTGGTCCTCATAAAGAATATGGGGCTGTAAGGAAATAAATAAAGATATGGGAAGTGGAGGGAAATGGATACAAGTGTATAAGATCCATTGAGGCAGGGATTAATAGCAAATTGAGCAATATCTCTACAACATTGAATAGTTTGAATAAAAAAAAAGTTTAATAGGGAAAATAGTACATAATTACAAAGTAATGTGCCAAGGCCAGATGAATTCTCAATAAGTGAATATTATGAATATTGTAGTGTATCATTGACTTTAAAGGAGTGAGATTATCTCAGATCATATACAAGTAGGTACACAGTGCAGATTGGCAGTGGGAAAGGCTGGCAAGATGCTGGACAATGTAGGTTGAGGGACTCAGATGTATTTAGTATTTATTTAGTCAGCAAGTATCAATTTGTGCTGAATTTCCCTATTTTGCTAACATTTTAACAAAACTGCAGCAAAATTTCACAGTGAAAATTTTCACCGCAAAAAAAGAAAAAGTTGCCGTAAAAAAATTTGGTGATTCTGATCCTACTGTCTGATCATCTAGGCATGTATGGACCTTCCTGGTGTTGATTTGATCAGTAATCCTGTAATCATGGTGGATCGAACATTATTGGCCCTAAAGGAAAATTTCTTTTGGATGACCAAAGAGGAGCTGCATCTCACATTCCATTTGTTCCATTAGTTGGGCCAAACAAATGGTACAATTCAAAGGTGGGCTTGTATCTGTATGACCCCTTATATGTCATCAGTAGGCTGATTCATAGGATAATGTCCCTTCTAGCTTGAGGGTTCCAGAGAACTTTTCCTGACAATGGGCTGCCTGCTGTTCAGTCTAAGGTGCACACTTTGAGTGATCATTGTCTCCAAGACTGGCCTTTTGAGATGCAGTTTGCTCCCTTAGAAGTAGCACTTAGAAAGGATGTGGCTGGGCATCATGCATTGAACAAAAAATAAGCCCTTTCTTACATACTACATACTTTTATCTTTTGTAGCCCTCAAACATTTGTATTGACAAGCACGAACCACTGGAACCACATTCTTCAGTGTCCAACAGTTTGGTTAGTAAGGGTGCAGGTGAATGGAAACAGGTAAGTAACTTGTCTGGCCCCACACTGAAGAGTAGCTACTAGGTAGGTTTACCATAAGGGTCACATTTATATTGGGCATTTTTACATATTTCCATGTGTAAAAAGAGCTGGGGAGCAACACAGCATGCAAGAAATTCCCACAGGGTTGCCAAATAAGGACTGTGATTTGCTATATTTTAGCCCTGATGTGGACTGGCAGCTACAGGAGGTTCTGATTGGCAGTACACCTGGTTTTGTTCAACAAAAACTTGCCTCCAAGCCTGAAATTCAAAAAGAAGCACCTGATCTAAAGTGCTTTATTTTGTTTTTTTTTGCAATTATAAATGTCACTAATTAAGGCTCAGACTGATGCCTCACTGTGCTCTGTCACAGACTATCACACAAGGATTGAAGCCCTCTGGCATGCAAAGAGTGAATGCATTACAGTGCACGGTAGAATTTTTCTCTTTAAACCTCTGCACCTGCCTTTGGGGAGCATTCATAATGGCACAGAAACCCATTGTTACTTGGAACACTTGGCAGACTCTGAGCAGAATGAGATAACTTTTAAAGGTCACAGCTAAGTCTGTTGAGGAACCGATCAAAAGATCAAGTGCTAAGCAAAATCTCCTCCTGACGGCCTTGTCACTCCTTCTATTTCCCTTGGTGCTGAGGTTATCTGCCTGAGATATGGCCAGTGAGCCAAATGAATACAGATTCTTGCAGACTAGAGAACCCAGAGAAGCAGGAGGTAGAACAGGTTTGGTCTCTGGGGCAGGAATATTGTCACCTCTAGGAAGGGAGGAGCAAAAGCATTTAACATACACCAATTGATAATGGGAATGTAGAATGCAATGATAGAAAGAGCATGGAAATGTCTGCGGAACAGACATATACATGTACTATTAATTCTATCCCTGCATCTATAAGAACAGTATCTGCCATTATTTTCAGTAATGCCATTTATACCTAGTAGCTTCACCTTCGCATTATTTTTGTTCTACATTGTTATCCGTATACTAACACAGTTTTTCACAAGCTTTTTTCTCAGGGGATGCAAATAATATCTGTGAAGCAACTTCCACAACTTGGTGTAGAAGCTGTTATGGACCTATTGACTATTTTCTATTGTAGGAAGAGGTTTCACATTAAAAAAGAATCCCGGTCTCAGCCTGAGGGTTAGATTCATCCCTCAGTGTTGGATCATATCTAAGATCTTTGACTCTAAAAACCCAGGGAGTCATTGGGTTATTTTAGTGTCTTTCAAGTGGTATCATTGAACCATGAACCTAGGGTGAAGACAGGTGTCCCTATGACTGAATGGACAAGCACTTTGCAGAAGGTCAGAAGCCCCAATGTGATGGGACAGCAGATACATTACATAGGGTTAATGTTCAAGCCATTATCAACCCTATAGTTAATCATCTGCTGTTAAAAAAAACACCAGCCAACCAGAGATATTTGGAGTGTGGAGAGGAATTGGCTTCAACATCTACGAAGACAAGAGCAAACATATAATAAATCTGATCCCCAGGGGCGCTGTTGTTGTTATAGCCAAGGGCAGGCAAGAGAAAAACATGTAAATATGAGAATGAAAGATTTATGCTCAAAATGAGCTTTATTCTCCTATTTAGGTGTATTTTAGGCATTTTGTTTAGGGTTGCTATGATCAAGGCCACGTGTGTAAGTGTGATGTTCAATTGATTGTACAAATAAGAGCAAATCATGATCCATTATTATTCTGATTTTTTATGACTAATCGCTGCTGATTTCCATTGGCACTTTCCCTGAATCCATATTCAGACTGAGCTGTGAAATGGAACCGTGGCCATTTTGTTTATGTCTGCTGCTAATAAAAAGCATATGCAATTCGATTATGTTAAATTCTGTACAGCTATAAATACTTTTACATACATATGTATATTGCAGAGTGGTGCAGTGTCCTTTGCTGTCATTCTGCAGTCTGTAAATGCTTTTTGCTTAAAATATTTCTTTGCTCTGCCAAATATGGTTTCTTAGGGTGATTTTTCACAATATTTTTTTTATAGTAGGTTAATGCCACAATCGTGACATTCTGTGCAATAATCCACTCACACACAATAAAATGCAATGCTGATATAGAAAAGGGAAAGCCCATGTTCTGAAAAACTAACAAGTTTAGGGGAATGGCTTTTAAAAATCAGCAATATGAGCAGTGGGCAGTCTTGTACATGGGAGGGCAATAGACAGCAGTATGGACCCCACTGTAGCCACTCGCTAAAAGGAGCTTTGAAAAGCTGGCTACAGAAAGGGTGGAAAAGAAAAAATAAATCCAAGCTGCACCCCCCTTATGTTCTCCTTTTGACCTACTCTGGTACTTTATGCTTAGACCCTAGCAAAATAAAAAGTATATTTGTTGTTATTAAAACATTCACCCTAAGCCAATGGCTGTGAAAATTTTTTGGTTTAAGCTCCATCAAAGGTCCACCCTTTGGTGAGGCCTCCTTTAGATCCTAACAAGTTTACAGATGTATGAAAACATTGCTGTGAAAACCATTCAGCATTTGTTCCAACAATAAATGACCATCTCCAAACCCCACTCTATCTGAACTTCATGATAAGCTTTGAGAAATATCTACAAAAACAAATAGGTTTTGTCCCCAAATCCTGCAGGTCAATGGTTCTATCCTAACATGGTCTATGCTGATATGTTTTGAGACAACCATGTCAATGGCTGATGCTGTCCTTGCATTATCATAACTTTCCAACAGATATCAGTTTGACCTTTGCCCAGATATCTCTTATGCCATTAAGAGACCATGAAATACCTGTACACTTCCAACTTGGTCTGTAGGAGACAAGTCAGCAGAGTTGGGATCTGTTAAAATGGCCTGGCTGACCAGAAATTGGGCAAGCTTGACCAGACAAGCTTAAATATGCCATCCAGCAAGGACCACATCAATCGTTGATGTGGTTTGCTCCCAATGTGTCTGTACAGATTAGATTTGGGGTACAACCTAGGTGCTCTGCTATGATGTGGACAGCTTTACCTGGCATTTCTCTCTGTTGGTGCCAGCCATAGGATGAGAAGTATCAAACCTTTTTAGTGTACTTATACAGGCTGATGTTAAAAAATATGAGAATTAGTAAACAGAGACCAGTTGTTTCCCACTCTCCATATGGCACCATATGCAGCTATGCAGGCCTCAGATTTGCACTACTGTCTACCTTTTGATGGGTGTAGACTTTCCAGACACAAAGATTGTACCCTGTTGAATAATTCATCAGTATAATCTCTCTTCTGAGCCTGCTCTAGCATGGAGCTCTAGCAAAAGGTTGAATACAAGCAGAGTCCTGCTCCTTGTTGGGTTTCTCAACTTAATTCCTACTTGCATTTCAGCCTGTAGGAGAGCATTTGCAGATGCTTAAGAAAAAAAAAATCACAGAGCTGTAGTACTCCTTAGACTTGATAACTCTGCTAATTGGCAGAGAGATTTGAGATTATGCTGTTCTACTGCAGAGTGCACAAATTGGCACCAGCAAGCAGAGAGGCGGCACTGGGTAGATCTGCAGCATGTTGAAGGATGTTTTGCAAAATTGTTTTGTACACCGGCTGTCAGAATGATTTGCTGGATGGAGAATACTGCATGGGGGTGCTTCTGGGGCCAGAAGTTTACTGTATCAAACAAATGGCTGGCGGCAACCTGGTTATGTACTATTTCATGTGATGGAGTCTAATATTGACCCTATTTGGCTTTGGGTGGCATAGAATATGATGTAGTTATAATATAAATTGTCTTGAAGCTTCTACTGTTGCCCAACCAAAGGGAAAATATTTGGTAATCTTGTTTTCCTGTTTCAAAAATGTATTGAGGTTTCCATAAAATAGGCATATTTGGTAATTTAGAAGATGTATCAGGTAAAATGTTTAACAAAGACTTTTCCCATGAGCAGTGTGTCTGCTCCACTAAGAAGACACTCCACTTTCAATCGATACATGTGGAGCAGATAGAGCTGAATTTAAGATTTGCAGGCTACTTTGCTAATTCATAAGGGGTTTCTGTTCAGTGAAAGGCTTGACATTTTATTTTATTTAGTCAAGAGAACAAGAAGGGTTGCAAGTTCAAGAGCACTTGTGCATCGAAAGAGAAGCAAAAACATTATTACCCACACAAAATTTCACCATTCCCATTCTGTGTGTCCAACAGAAAGTGGCAGAAGTAAATGTATGGATTGATTGTTCTGTGTGGCTTGTCCTTTTCTTGGTTGTAAAAAATCCCAGTTTCTATTTCATTCTTGACCTTCAAGTTGAAATAATTTCATATCTTTGCAAATATTTTTCAGCACATAAAGAAAAACCCATAAATACAAGGAAAGTATTTTTAAATTGAGCCCTGGGTTCCAATAAAACACCTGGCTTTTGCAGTGGGTAAAACAGAAGAAAAGATAGTGAAGAATGTATATACACTTCTGTCCTGGGTGTCAGCTAATTACTTATATACTGTATTTATATAAGTTATATATGTATGTATAATGTGCTGTTGTGTAGCATTTTTAATGCACAGCTCCCCATTTTGGCTATCATGTATTTGGGCATGACTTAAATCACCCCATCTTTATTATTGGGAATGCTGGGAGATATATTATTGTATTCAGCTGCAATATCACTATCCTAGAATG
>CM044435.1:121012883-121023727 GCA_024363595.1 Xenopus borealis | reverse complement strand
GATGGATGGATGATAGATGATCGATAGATGATAGCTATCAATTGATGGATGGATGGATGGGTGATAGACAGATAAATAGATAGAGGTATGATAGATGATGAATCAATAGATAGATAGCTAGATAGATAGCTAGATAGATAGATAGATAGATAGATAATGACTGACTGGTTGGGTGATAGATATCGATGGTTAATATACAGATGGATGGATGGATGGATTGGTGAATGGATGGTGGATGATAGATATGGATGGATATATGAGTAGACAGATAGAAATATAAATAGAGCCCTTTTTTTCAAACATCTGTGATAAAATAATATTCCTGTAGTTTACTGCTGGAACCAGAGGACAACAGGAAAGAGAAAGTTAATAAAATTCTCTAGATTTGTGTGGCTGCTGAAGCAGATATGCGACACCGTAGCTACTCCTGCCTGATAATTGGATGCCTCCAGAGAAGTCTTGTTTAATGTTCTTCACAAAGATTTGTTTTCTGTACTGCAGATTTTGCCAGATGTATCTGCTTGAATTCCTTTTTTTTCTGGGTTAATAATTAGTCATAAAATGTCTGTTCCCCATGTTACTTATTGACACAGAGCTGTTTTTAGGCAAGTTCAATTACTGGAGCAGTGGGAACCTCAGCTGAGGGGTGGCATTGTGACTGGGTCCCTCACAGGCAGCTTTCCCCTCTTACCATCGGGACATTCAGGCTGGTAATTTTATCAGCATCCTGTTACTTGTATGCAACTTAGCCAATAATATTCTCTCTATCCTTAATTAAGTGATATTTCTCTAATATTATCAAAATTAATATATTAACAATTGTTCAGGTTTCCCAAAGTTTAGCTGCTGTGCGTTAATTGACTTGATTCTGTTTCTGTTATTATCTCATCAGAATTTGAACTATTTGTCTTTTTTATTCTATTAGCAAGGAATAACTGTTTCTTTTTTTTGGGGTGATGTAGCATGGGGCGTAATTTGTCTCCTGTTGTCCTCTTTTTTTATATCCTGTTCTTCTGCTAATCTCTGGAAAACTGGAAAACTCCAATTACCCTGCTTTGGCCTACTGTCCCCTACTCGGGGTTCACAATCCCACTTTCGCTCAAGAAGACAGTGGCTTGTCCTTACAGAACCAGGAAATTCACCACAATGAACAAGACAAAAAAGAGAAGTCAGTGGAGATGTCACCACTGACGTCTCTTTTCAGGCTGGTTTATTATGATGGATTACCAGGTTCTGACTATTGCTTTCACTATGCTTATTTCTATAGTGGCTGCCTATTTGTCTCTTGTTCATAGGACAATAGCAGAAGAAGAGAATGCAAGCAAACAAGGAGAAAAAATCCTGAGATTCAGCTTAAATTAGGAGAAAGCAAGGAATATGATTTCAGTAAGTGGGACAACCATGAATATAAAGTATTAGGTTATCATTGCAGTTATATCTCAGTGGGCAAATAGTGTTTAGGAATGTAAGGACTTACCCATGCATATGTCGAGAAAGTGTATCTATTCCTTTTGGTGAAGATAGGTTCTGCTGGAGACCTCAAGTTAGAAAGTCTTACTAAGAAGATAGAGCCCCAAGTCATCAAGTTGGGAATAAGCCGGGATTCCATAAATAAAGATGAATAAAGATAGATGTGGTACAGCACTTGTTGTAGAACACTCTGTGAGCAGTTTGAGTTGCACTGAGGAGGTTTAGTGTTTACTTTAGTTGGTAGAACTCAAGGAAATCATAGGTCGATGGGGTAGGACTCATAGTGTAATCCCATGGAGTACCCTTAAGTAGTACCCTTACTTCTCTTACTTACTTAAGCCTTGCCTTACTTACTTATGCCTATGCTACCATTGCTTACCTCTTTTTAGTTGGCTATGCATGCAACTTCATAGAAAAGTGATGCCCTATACGGTGTATATAAATGTTTGCAGTGTATAACTAGTCTTAGTCAAGGTTATTTTCAAGTACAGTAGCTAAGTGAGTCCAGGATCACTTGATATAGTTATATAAAGAACCAATAAAAATACATTGTAGTATAGCCACTTATCCATATATACACAGAGGGAACCAGAGAATCTCTCAATATGAAAAGAAAGGAGGTTTCCACTTCTTATCTAGCTACAGCACATGGCATACCTAATTGGTCTCCCACACTGGTACATAGCATGTCTGCAACTCCTTCGCTGCTCAGGTTGAATGGGCGCAATGGCTGTAGGCAAGAAGAAAGAACTGTTTAACCCTTAGGGGCTAATTGTGGAGCACTAATGATTTCTTTATTCAAAAAAAACCCACAATGGAAAAAAGTGTGAATAACATATCTTTTTCAGCTTGAATAATCATGCAAGCAGCTACATCAGAGGCATAACTAGCAATTACTGGACTACATTAGTTGGGAGGGAAGGGCAATCTCCTGGCAAATGGCTGTTGGAATATTTATGGTGTTCGAGGGAGATAATGGTAATCACTGCAGGTCATTGTTTACTCCATAATTTGTCTTCCCTTCTGGGCATCAATCTAGTGGTTGGGATTGATTTGGTCGACATTAGCCTTATGAAGATTCATCAGCTGATCAGAGAATGACTAATGTTCTTTCTTCAGTGAAATATCTGAGATCAGCGCTGATGAATCTAGGGACATATAGGCGCTGTTTTGTTAATGATTTGAAGAATTATTTATTTTGGGGGGCTGTTATCTTCCCATTTCATATACAAAGTTCCCTATAAAGAACAATGACCATTTCCTTATTAAAGGGCAAGGAAAGTCTAAAATAGAATAAGGCTAGAAATTCTGTATTTTGTATACTAAACATAAACATGAACTTACTGCACCACAAGCCTAATCAAACAAATGATTTATGCTTTCAAAGTTGGCCACAGGGGGCTGTAATCTTTTAACTTTGTTATACATCTTTGCAAGACTAAGACTGTGAACATGCTTAGTGTGGTCTGGGCTTCTTAGGGATCGTCATAAAGGATCAAAAAACAAAGCTGCTTGAGTTCTGCATGGCTTGTAAGTAAGGAGGGGGCTCCCCCTGCTGTTCATAAGTATGAGTGTTTCCCTGCCAAAAGTTAGGGACTGTCTGACAATTCCTATCCACAGCACTAAGTGAAGGGAGAATTTCACTGCATACAGTCAGGTTTCTTATAAAAACAGTAGACATTTTTTAATTAAAGTATATTGGAAATAGATTTCTTTTTCATTAAAGAAAGTAAAAATGGGATTTTATTTCTTTGCCTTTACGTGCCCTTTAATTTGCTCTGTGTGCGGCTAATGCAAAATTTGCATTTGTATACCTAAATGTTTTTAATTGCATACCCATAGCAACCAATCAGTAGGCTGCATTTACTGGTCTGCTGTTTGAAAACAAGGGTCTATGAATGTATATGTGCTGCTAATGGTTTGGAGAATTACATGAGGAAGCAAGCAGCCATCATTGTCATTCCAGGAATCCCCTGGCATTCCGGCTACTATGCATATGTGTAGATTTCATTAGTTATGAGTAACTATACTCAGAGAAAGCATTGAAAATATAATTATATTCCAGCTAAGTGTGCTCCCTCCTGTGTATAAGACGACTGGAGAACCACCCACATAAACAGTGATGGGTAGCTCAAGAATACTCTGTAGTAGTGATGGCGCCGGCGAATAAATTAGCTGGCATCAACAAAAAAATGAGTCACGCGTCGTTTTTGACATGACGTGATGAAAACGACGCAACGCAATGAAAATTCGATGAAAAAAACGCGACGAAAACGATGCACGACTCGTTTCGCAATTTTTTTTGGAAATTTTTCAGCGTAACGGGGTAGATTCGCCCATCAATACTCTGTAGGATTTAAAAAATGGTCCAGCTCAACCGATGCCTTGATTGGTGATATCCTGTGGATAACAGGATTAGTGAAAATGGGTGCAAGCCTGCATTTTTGGCCTCAGGCCTCAATAAAGAGTTGTAGGGCCACTGCCTGTGTGCTGTGGAGCCCCTTCAGTACTCTACTTCCTGCCTTCTACCTATGCCTTAATGTGTATATCATTCAGATGTAAAAGTTAGGGAGCAGTAGAGGGCACCACAACCCCTTAGCATTACATCATACATGCCAGACCACAAGGTAAGTATTCTTGCATTACCCCTGGAGCCATACCGTAAGCTGAAACCCTGAACATATATATCACCTGCCCGTTATTATTATTATTTTCCAGCATTGTGCTGCCTGCCTTCTCACTAGAAATCCCACAAGCAGCAGAACAATTACCCAACACTCTGTATTATTTCTGGGGTATAGTTCCCATTAATTAAATGAACTTATCATGAAAAGGTTAACAGCGTGATGTGCATCAGAAATTCCCAATGTTTTCCCTCAAGGCCTCACATATTTATCATTGCCATCACTCAGACCTCACCTATTGAAACATCACAGCAAGATAATAGGACGGAGTACAGGTGCCAGAAAACATTCCTACAATATATATTTTTGACTCTTCTGTCCCTGCAGATACAAAATTCTAACTGTAGTCTTTGCAAAGCAATGTTTTAACGTACAAACTTCACTTAAGAACAGAACGTGAATGCACACACATTGTGTATAAATACAATACACCATTTAACTAAAAGTAACATATCAACAGTGGGAATGTTTATTAAGGCGCATTTACTGCCTTGTGGGCACTTAGTCATAGGCTATGATTAAGTGCCCATAAGGCCCTTTTTGAGATGTTCTTTTTTGTTTCAATAAATTACTTTTTATTTGCATCATATTTTGGAGTGAAATCCGGTCTGTGCCAGCCTATAATTTGATACATGTTCATAATTACCTCCCCAAGCTGAAGGTCTGGAGCTTGAGCACCTGAACCCCCTGTTATTTTTGTTAAGTGTACTTTACTGCTTACATTTTTACACTACTGGATTTTCCCCTCCTTTTATTTTTTGTTTGTCCCCGCCCCTTTTTTTTTGCTCTGCATCCAACCTTGAAACCAATAAACCATGTTCATAATGGGAGCCATGCCATTCCAGAGTTACATTGCCTGATTTATGCATTTTTATTTTGTTATTTGAGCAAAGCATTAAACTATCCTTTGCCATGTGATTTGTATGGGTGGTCATGGTACTATTTTGAGGGTATTGCCTGCTGTATGCTCTTTGAGCCTTTTATCAATATGAGAAAATCTTTACATTTTGTAATGTGATTGTATGAGTTGTCTGGCGGCCAATTAGTTGTATACACTGTACAATTGAATTGTCAGTATGATGGATGGGGTGTGCTGCTAGTTGGTCTAGTGGATATGGGTCAATATATATGATATTTGGCTATTGATATTTTTTTAGATTTATTGGGTAATTTTTTGATAGATTATGTAGATTTCCAGATATGTGCATCACGATTTCCCATTCCTATGGAGTATAGTGACCTAGGTTGAAATGGTTTTTTTTAATTATTTTTTTTATTCCTTATTCTGCACAGTACCTAGGTCTGAGTATTTGCATCAATAATCTCCATACACGGCTTTCAAGTTGGATTCCAGGAGTATCTAGGTGGGCAATTAGGCATTCTTTACAAATATCACCCTCATTGACCATTAGGCTGCCCTGGCCCCAGCCATTGCTCCCCCTTTCCATGCCCCAATGGGAGGAGGGAGAACCAGAATGGGATGTAATTTCCAACTGGATATAAGGCAGAACTTTCAGCCAAGTGAACAATCCAAAATTAATCCAAAAACCTGAGGGTTAATATCAACAGATACATCTTTCTAATCCAAAATTGGACTGGAGGGAGCGAGGCTTCCATCACAGCGGTCTCCCAAATCTCCCGGCCCGGCACCCCAGCTGCAACCCCTCTGCAACACACCGCTGTAGTATTATTATTATTATTATTAACATGTATTTATATAGCGCTAACTTGTTTTGTAGTGCTGTAAAGTGAATGTGATTATACAACTAAATCACACGAATTACATACATAGAACATGAGGAGTTACATACATCACAATAAATACCTGTTTTCTTGCTGCTATTGGGTTCTCAGGCAGGAGCAGGTCTGGGTCAGCAGTGTTCATGAGGGCTGGGCCTACCAGGTTTTTATCTGTGTCTAGGGTTGACACATGACTGGTGTTTTACCAGCTTGGCCAGTACAAATTATGGCAGTTTCCGATGTTATTGATAGGGAAAAAAGTTCAATTTATGGGAAGGTGGTATTTTTTTTTTAAAAAAGTGGCAACCCTACTTGTGTCCTGTTGGCTATGGGGAATATTTACATACTGCTAATTTGTTCCTCCTCTAATTCCACCAAAACTCCCATCAATAAACATCAAGAATATTTTCATGGTGACATAAAGCCATACTTATGTCACAGTAAGGGGGTTATTTCAAACTCCCATGCCTGATTCGAACTTATTTATCAGGAAAAAAAAACCAGATAAAATCTAACGAAAACCCAAATCATCTAATTTTTTCTGACTTTTTTTCTCCTGAATTGCTTGATTTTTCCACGTTTATGACTGAAAACCCCAAATTTTCTGGATCATCAGGCTAAAACCAGCACAAACCACAATAACTTAAAACTGGCCTGATTATACAGGACCTCGACAGGTCTGAGATTTTCAGATTCTGGCTTTTTGCATTATCAATTCAAGTCTTTTTTCCCCTAAAAAGCCCTACCAGAGGTTTAATATATAACCCCCCCCCCCCCCAGCGTAATGTGCTGCAATTTTGCCGGCGTCCATTCTCTGTGCAACTTCACCCGTGTACAGTAAATAGTAATTAATCCCCTTTGTTACTATGCACTAATGTAAGACTGAGTGGTTCCGATGGAAAACACTACTGCTCTGATTGTTCTCTGCTTCCCTGCCTGATGTTGCTTAGATATAGCTAACAATAAAAAAAAAAAACTGTTGCTGACTATGGCAACTGTGTCTCTTGCATAAAACATAATACAAGACTCTTTAGGAGACCATACGTTTAATTAGTGCGGGGACTTATTATACTGTAAATTCAGTGTTAAGAAAAAGGTTATAGTGCTTATAAAGAAAAAGGTTATAAAAGGACATGCAAATTATACTACTAGGTAGTTGAGATTAAAGAGAAAGGGCATTCAGGACTCCATACAATGTATATTTCTAATGTTACTGGTATATAATAAATTAGTTCTACCCAGGAGGGAGGTTTGGTTCAAGCCAGATATGAAGCTGAGCTAAATGCTAACGTCTGATTGGCTGAGATAGCTAGCTAATCCAGTATACACTGTTCATTATAGTAGTGTGTATATATGACTTTAACTCTGCACTGCATTGCAACATACACTATTATAACATATAAAGGAGGGAGAGTACACATTATCAAATACAATTATACAACCATGAGAAGTCCCAGCAATGCTTTGGCAAAGGTTCTAGTGGCTGTTTTATGAAACCTTTGTATTTACAATTACAAACTGCATGAAAGCACTCTCAATTAAAACTATTATTTATAAAAATCTGATTTTTGTGTTATTATTAACAAATCACATTAACTCGATATTTGGGACTTGCTACATGCAGCAGGGGGGGTCCCTCAGATTGAGTGTGTGGGTAAATGCTGTTTCAAAGGCAGGATAATTTCCATGCTTGCTTATACAACACCGCAGAGCAATTCAATGACAAAAGTAACTAGGGTCACATAGAAAAGCTGTATTTATCTGATTTGCTAAATTTAAAATGCTCCGCATTTTGCCTGCAAATTCCTCCATGTGATCCATTAAATGCATTTGTGTGTAATAACCCCTACACGTGCTGTGCCAAAAGCAACCTAGGAGGCACATTGTTACATCTAAAATATATGGAATTATACATACAGAAACGTTTCCCCACTCTTGCAATTCCATTCGGATCAGACTAAATTCTTTTTTTCATGGGAACCCCCCAGTTTTAACAGTACAAGTGTACATCAGATAATCAACCACAGACATTTTGGACAAAGATAGATTTAAAAGGGTGGTTCACCATTAAATACATTTTTAGCATTTTATAAAATGGCCAATTCTAAGCAACTTTTCAATTGGTCTTCATTATTTATTCATATTTTATATTTTTTTAATTATTTGCCTTCTTTTGACTCTTTCCAACATTCAAAAAAGGTTCACTGACCCCATCTAAAAACAAATGCTCTGTAAGGCAACACATGTATTGTTATTGCTACTTTTCAATACTCATCTTTTTATTCAGGCCTCTCCTATTCAGATTCCAGGCTCCTATTAAAGACAGGAGAGCTGCTGAGTAAAAAGCTAAATAACTCAAAAACCACAAATCATAAAAAATGAAAACCAATTGCAAATTGTCTCGGAATATCACTCGCTAGATGATACTAAATGTTAACTCAAAGGCGAACAACCCCTTTAATCTAAATTTATTTCCAGTGACCTTTATGTTTATTATTTATATTTTTTGTAACTTCATATTCAAGGCTAACTGACAGCCCTGGATACTGTTTTGGAACTAAACTCTTAGCATCCCAATGACCGCCAAAAGTGTAATTTAACAGAAGGAACAACTTTAACAAATCAACATTTAGGGTAGGGACAGACAGGGAGATTCGGGGAGATTTTGTCGCCTGCTAAAAACGCCAGGCGACAAAATCTCCCTGTCTGTCCCTACCCTTAGAATTAGTCCAGAAGATCTGTTCCAAAGAGATTCAGGATCAAAGGAAACTAGGGAGGCACCAAATCCATTATTTTAGGATTCTGCCAAATCCTGACTCCTTTGGGAAAGATTTGGACGAACCAAACCAAACCAAATCCAAACCCTACTCTGAATATGTAAATTAGGAGATAAAGAGGGAAAAATAACTGTGCACACAACAAAACCAGCCTGTTCAGATTATTTAATATTTAAATAATTTTCTGGTAGACTTAAAGGGATTCTGTCATGGGAAAACATGTTTTTTTTTTCAAAATGCATCAGTTAATTCTGCTGCTCCAGCAGACTTCTGCACTGAAATCCATTTCTCAAAAGAGCAAACAGATTTTTTTATATTTCATTTTGAAATCTGACATGCGGCTAGCCATTTTGTCAATTTCCCAGCTGCCCCGGTCATGTGACAATATGTTTAGCCCCATGTCAGATTTCAAAATATAAAAAAATCTGTTTGCTCTTTTGAGAAATGGATTTCAATGCAGAATTCTTCTGAAACAGCACTATTAACTGATGCAGTTTGAATTTTTTTTTTCCCCATGACAGTATCCCTTTAAGGTATGAAGATAACGGAAACCTCTGTTATTGGGAAACCCCAGGTCCAGAGCATTCTGGATGACAGGTCCCATAGCTGTAGCTTTTGTTGTTGTTGTGTATATCAAGGTTAATGCATTGTCTAGCAGATGCTTAGTCATAGAAGTATACCATCAACATGGGCTTACTGTTGTCTATAGATGAAATAATGGGAAACAATATGGCAGCGCAATCTCATCCTCCCCGAGTTTATAACTAGAGAAAATTTGTGAAACTGCGAAAAAATTTGTGGAAAGGCCATAAATTCTCAAAAGCGCAAACAATGGTCAATGGGCGCCAAAATATTTTTTACATGTAACATTTTTTCTCACTCTAAAGGCATTAAAGTCAATAGGCGTTTTTGCTTATTGCAACTTTTTTGTCCTAATTATTAAGTCAATGGCCATTTTTTCTTATGACGACTTTTTTTTGTCCAAATGCATTTAAGTAAATTGATGTTTTTTCTTATGGTCGTTCTTTTCTCTGCGAATATTTCTGCGAAGGAAATTTTGCTGCAGTTTCTCAAAAAAACTCGCAGAATTTGGACGCTAATCCATGGCTCATCACAACTCATGTCTATTTATTTTACTCTATTGTATTCTATATATTGTTTCTTAAAATCAAGTCTGTTACTTATTTTGTAAAAATGAAAATGAAATAATAATAATAATACATTAATAATTACATATTGTGCTGGATAAGAGCAGCATTTGGTTCAGCGAAAGTGCATTCGTCTATGTGGTTTGTCTTTAACTAATATCCCTAATGGTAAAAGAAATATAGTAAGTCTAAGTGGTGTCTATGCAAAATCAGCTTCTCTCTCATTAATCCTACAGAGCAAAAATAGAAGTATATCTGTATATCTACAGTTCCCCAGCCTGAGCCTCCAAACCAGTCTATAAATAAGTATTTACCCCCTTGCGCAATGGCAGAAAAGTGCTTGTGATTGATGCCAATGCAAACGACTCTTGTCACAAGGCTTTGCGCTCTCCTGGGGCTCAGTTTGAAGTACTGCGATTCAGACAAAATCCATCACTTTCCCCAGAACTGAGTCTCTAATTCACAGAAAATAAAAGCCCCAAACAGAGAATGAGATGGAAGCGGCTGATAGCCGGGACGGTGTAGGGAAAGAGAGAGAATGAGGCATGTATTTTTAATTCCGCAGTCCGGACAAGATGGAACGATAGTGACGGTGACCTCTAGACTCTGAAGGTCTGGCTGCTTCTGTCTAACATCCAAACTCTCTGCTTGATTCGCTTAACGGAACACAGGGTGCAGAACAGCTTTAATTCTGGGGTGATAAGAAAAACAACTGTTTGCAGCAACAGAAGCAAAATACCAAGTAGTAAATACTTGGATATAAACAACTTTATGTTCATTTTAGAGCCAGGGCTGAATATCATCATCTGGAGAAAAGCCTGCTGTGCAAAAGTCATGAATAAGCTGTCAAATATTCCATCAAAATAAACAAGAGCCCTGAAATATCCTGTTATAATCGGTACTTAGTGATGTCATTTCTTCCACAAGACCCACTGTATATAATAATAAACTAGACATTAAGCCCATTAAATTAATGGGCGCTAGAACATATGTAGTCAAACATGTATAAAAACAGAATTGTTGTA
>CM044435.1:120974562-120994861 GCA_024363595.1 Xenopus borealis | reverse complement strand
AGAGTATGCTTAGAGTTTTTATCCAAACTAAGTAGAAGGGACTGGCAGTACTAGGAGTTCAGCATGTCCCAGCCATGACATTTCTATGCACCACATTATTCCTGACCACATCTTAATAATGTCTTACCATTGTTAGTGCCCACCAATAAACTACAGCAGATCATATGTTGGTTGGGTTCCGGCATTGGGTGGCACTGACTGGGGGATGTAATTGTTGCTGGCTTTCTTGAACAAATGAGCTGTGTCGTTAATATGTGCAATATATAATTATTATTGAGAATATATAATTATTGAGCAGGAACAGAGGGTCAGGGCTCGGAATTGGGTCCACTTTTATTTAACTTGTTCATTAATGACTTAGTGGAGGGTATTGTTAGTAATGTAGCAGCATTTGCAGATGACACAAAACTATCCAGCCAAATAATTCCATCCAGGATGTGGCATCCTTGCAACAGGATCTTGACAAACTGGCAATCTGGGCAGCTAAGTGGCAAATGAGATTCAATGTTGATAAATGTAAAGTCATGCACCTGGGATGTAAAAATATTCAAGCCACTTATCCCCTAAATGGGACTGCACTAGCCAAATCCATTATGGAAAAGGACCTTGGAGTCCTTGTAGATGACACACTTGGCTGTAGGAAGCAATGCCAGTCAGCAGCATCAAGGGCAAAGAAGGTCTTGAGCTGTATTAAAAGTAGCATTGATTTACGGCAGGAAGGGGTCATTCTTCCACTTTATAGAGCACTTGTAAGGCCACATCTAGAATATGCCATACCGTTTTGGTCTCCCTCACTCAAACAGGACATTATTGTATTAGAGAGAGTACAGAGAAGGGCAACTAAGCTGGTAAAAGGTATGGGAAATCTCACCTATGAGGAAAGACTGGCCAAATTGGAGATGTTTACACTGGAGAAGAGGCTCTCAGAGGCTCTTAAGGGGTGATATGATAACTATGTTGATCCAGGGACTAGTCCAATTGCCATTTTGGAGTCAGGAAGAATTTATTTCCCCCTCCGAGGCAAATTGGAGAGACTACATATGTGGTTTTTTGCCTTTCTCTGGATCAACTAGCAGTTAGGCAGGTTAAAAAAAAGCTAAAAGGTTGAACTTGATGGACATGTCTCTTTTTTTCAACCTAACTTACTATGTTATTTTACGGGGACCCTTCATTTTAAGGGTATGTTTAAATGGCCAGTGGCCTTTAGACCCTTTGGAAGAACATGCTAGGGCCATCTAACACTATAGAATTTTTAGTTATCTTCAGTATAAACATCAGGGATATCTAAAATGAACAATAATCCGAGAACAGTTTTCCATTGTTACTCAATAAAGTTTTTTGTTCTGTATGGTCACTGCAGAGGCAACGGAATGCAGATCCCAACCTTATTGATCCTTTTTAAAATTATCAAATCACTGCCTAGGAATGAAGCTTTGATTGACTTGGTCTGGAAGGAGAGGGTGAAAGAGGAACCCAATCTCATAATTTTTATACGTTTGCTCTTTTCCTTGCAAGGCTGTGGGTTCTGCAAAGGTTAAACTGACAGTCATGAGGGCTTTCCACCTGTACTCACTGTGTTACTATGTGTGCAACACATTTTACTCTTGTGTATTGATGTATTTAAGTGATGTATTTATTTTCAACCAGTTTGACCCTGTACCTTTAGGGTAGTAGCACATGTTGCTCTTTGAAGTATTTTTTTTGCCCTGGCATCTTGTAGCTTGATAGGAAAGGCAAACACGCTTCAAATCACCCCTTAAGTAACCCTGAAATGAAAGTGTGTCATACATCTCTCATAAATGCTGCAGTAAGCATGTGATACAACTACAACCAGAACTTTCACTTCATTGTTAATGGGGCAAGCAGTGTTTCCAATTATTGGATCGATTCTCAAGCTAGCCTTGGTCACTAGTACCCTGGCCTTGAGGGTAGAGCCACCTTATTGGTTGTAAGAGCAGTTCTTTGTTTTTCTGTGCTGTGAAGAGATATCTCCACCGGAAACTTCCTTTTACTCATATAAATTATCATGTAATTTGTTCCCAGGTCTATAAAACTTTGTGATTCCTTTGTTCAGGGTTCTGACTCTTTGTGAGTTCGGAATCCACAGAGCTTGTGTCAAATAGATGTTTTCTTTCACCTCAAGTGATCTTCGGTTCCTGAATTTCCACAACAGTATCATGTGCAGCATTTTTGAGTGATATTCATCTGGACTAAACTGAAATAGGCACTTTCAGTTCAAAGTTAACAGAAAAGCAATTTGGAAAATAAGTGCCGGGCACATTAATCTAGAAAACACAGAGGCGAAAAAATGCTCCATATTGTCCTGTGTGATAACATAAGGTTTCATCATCTAGATGATTGTGCACCAAGTGCTTTCAGCTGAGTGGTTGTGCCTCACCCACAAAACTACCAAACACTGAGACTTAAAATATATTTTTTAAGCAATAGAGTTTTTGGGAGGAATCATATTTGAAAATCCAAATACGTTTTCATATTTAAATGGATATTAAACTGAAGGATGTAATATGCAAAGTAAATAAATCCCAATGATAGATTGTAAACACTATCATAGAAGAATAATATATAATAATAAGTAGCTGCTCCAAAACAAATTACATTAAATTCATTATCAACTAGAGATTCAATATTAGTGCATTTCAGGGGGACTGCTGTGTGAATAATATCCCCAAGCCAAACAGTGAAAGAAATAACAATGATAATAGCAAGTGATTTCTGATTAGTCCCTGGGAGAGTTTATAGGGAACGTTACCAGTCAGGAACGAGAAGATTCCTTTAGATATCAGTGACACCAGTTCAGCTCTCATGCTTTCTCTCTCTCTCTCAGGCTATTTTTTGCATGTATAATTTAGATGGGAAATAAAGACTACAAATTATGAAATCCATAATAAATTATGTGCTTGACACATATGTCCATTATGGCCGGCTCGGTACCCTAATTAGTGTCTGTGAGTTGTGGGGAGGCAAATGTCTTTAGAGAGGAGTCAGTGACACTTACTCGGCTAGTTTTCCGCTGCCCTTTTTTTGCATTTATAATTTAGGTACAAGCCGAAGATTACACTAGAATATGATACAGCTCTGACATATGAAATGCCTGTTATTGGTAACAAGGTCTTTGTTGCACTTTATTTTTTACTGCCTCCCTTATAATGAATAAAAGAATCAATATGGCCACTCTGCTCATAATATTGTGGCTACAATCAACACAGTTCACAGAACATTATAACATCGGTTGAAATGGATGAGGCAATAATATGGTATCAAGAGGGATTCCAATGGAGCCATCTTACTGTTTGGGGCATTTTATAAATAACTACTTCATACAGTGGCATTTATGCCTTGTTATATAACAGTAGGTTTTAAATGCTTGGTATATTTTTATCTGATGTCTAAGTGAGAAAAACATATGCATTCATGTGCAATATTTACTTATCTGACAACCCCGGTCAGGTAATCATGCTCCAATCAGCTGAAAACTGCACCGACCCAAGTGAGCACTACGGAGTGATCATCTTCTTCTCCATGAGAAGAAAGAAGAAGCAGGAAGAGGATTGCTCTGTGCTGCTCAATGGAAGAAACTTGGCCTGAATCAGTTTACTGCTGATTGGAGCATCAGCCTGGTGTGTCAGGTATGCAAATGCAATCATTTGGGGTTTGCTAACTTTTGGCACCCCACAGCAGAAACAAAAGACTTTCCTTCACCTGTAATGGCAGTTGTGCTCTATCGTTTATGTTTTTTTTAACAGACACATTTGCAAAAATAAATGGAAAAAACCTGGTGGGCCCCAGTCCTTGTAGGCCCTGCAAGCCTAGACCTGCTCCACAGAGTGGGCTCTCCTGACCTGGCCTCCTCCTGCCCAATCCTGCGGGGGCCGGGGGAAGAGAGGGGGCACTGCGACCAGGGAGGGGGGCCTTGTCGGGGAGAGGGGGTCCTGATGTGGCAGCCCAGGTGGGCCCTGACCCCCACCAGACTAACTCTGTTGTTGTGATCTGTAAATTAGTGATGAGTGGTTCACTTCACCGAAAAATCTTGTGAAACCACAAGACATTTCAATGAATTTCACCCCATATCTAGGCCTACTGAAAAAGGAGATTAAGGAGAAAAACCACTCCATATTTAACTGTGTTTTATTTCCCATGATCAAATTAAAAAAAAACCCTCATATGAAAATTGATTACTTGGCTTCCCAGTGATCAAAATGAAATACAGGTATGGGATCCCTTATCCAGAAACCAATTACAGGTATAGGACCAATTATCCGGAAACCCATTATCCAGAAAGCTCCAAATTACCGAAAGATCATCTCCCATAGACTCCATTTTATCCTAATAATCCAAATTTAAAAATATTGTTTCATTTTCCTCTGTAATAATAAAACAGTAGCTTGATCCAAACTAAGATATAATGAATCCTTATTGGAAAACCAGCCTATTGGGTTTATTTGATATTTATATGATTTTCTAGTAGACTTAAGGTATGAAGATCCAAATTATGTAAATATCCATTATCTGGAAAGCCCCAGGTCCCACACCTGTATCCAGAAAGCACATCTCCCCTAGAGTCCATTTTAAACAAATATATTTTTAGTTTTGAAAAATGATTCCTTTTTCTCTGAAATAATAAAACATTAACTTGCACTTGATGGTATCTAAGGCGCATGTATCAATATTAAAGGCAAAACTATCCTATTTGGAATATTTAAGATTTAAATTATTTTTAGCAGACTTTAGTTGGCTATTTACTAAATTCCAAATTTACCTAATTTTTTATTTAAAAAAACCATAACCAAACGCCAATGCCAGATTTGACCTTATTTATTAATGAAAAAACTAATATATAATATATATATAGTTGGATTGGAAAAAAACATAAAAATAAAATTCAGCAAACTCCCAAATCGTCTGTTTTTTTCTGACTTTTTTCCGAATCGCTTGGTTTTTTTCAGGTTTTTGCCCAAAACCCCTAATTTTTCAGATTTTCGTGCTAAACCCGATTTAGACAGGACTTCGACAGGTCTGAGATGGAGGATTTCGGATTTTGGCTTTTTGCTGCATCTGGGTGTAATAAATCTTGAAAAATATAAATTTTTGCCTCAAAAAGCTCAACGAGATAAGTTTGAGGTTTAGTAAATTACACTACACTCCCTAGTTGTAGAGATCTAAATTACTGAAAGACCCCTTATCTGGAAACCCCTTGGACTAAATCATTCCAATTAATAGATCCCATACTCCATATACTCAACATTCTACATACACAGAAGCAAGTAATGTTGATGTGTTGATGACAAATCTTATTTTTCAGGTTTTTAACATTCTAAAACCATAGTGTCTAGATAAATATCATTCCTTTACAATAGTAATAGATTATGTGGTTGGGATAATTCCTTCAGAAATTTTAATGATTCAAGAAACACTCTTACCAGAGATATATATATATATATATATATATATAGTAGATTTATTTCAACGTTTCGGCTTACAAACTCAAGCCGTCATCAGGAAGGGCAGAGCCTAAAGAGAACATGAATTTATATACACACAAGATTCAAAAATGGCGCCAAAACCATGCCAGTGACATCACAAAAAGTAGGTGTGGTTACAGTACTGAGTGCATCAGTGATAGTGTCATGGAGCTAAGCCAATCGTGTGCATTGTATCAGTGGTAATGTCATAGGAGTGCACCAATCACGTGTAGGTGAATACTACAGTGACTCTCAATGCTAATTAAACACACAGGGATTGTGATTGTTGTGACAGGGAAAAACATACCCTGTAAGTGAAATAGATAAAAACAATTAAAGGATCTCCCTATGATCTTATTATAGGATCAGGAAGTATCCCCCTCACTTACCTCCGTGGTGGGAGCTGACAGCCAAATTACCTTTGCCATGTGTCGCCTCCAATGCAGGTACGGAGGAAACGTACTAAGTGCAGGACCTATTACCTGTTTCCAACATCGTTAAGCCTTTCAAGTTGCCTTGTGTGATCTGTACCAATTGTTGTACCACACATATTTACCCCCGCACTATATTAGCCTTTGCAGCATACTACAGCACAAACAAGACTTCATCGTGACTGTTAAAGGTCGCAACCAATCAGGGTCAGTACGGACCCAACTTTTGCCAGAATGTCAGACCGCTCCCACCGCTCAGCAATAGGAGAGACCTCCACTCATTCAGCACTCCGACCTGTGCAGTGTTCCCTGTGTACGCTATAAGTGCACACTTGTCACATTCGAGTCCAGTGCTGAAAAGACCAATGTATAGTCTATGCTGGAAGGGGGCTGAGAACTCAGGACCTCCGATCTGATGGACAGCGCTATAGGCGAATAGGCTATAACTGTTCCCAGTCTTGCATCATTACAGGTCCTGCCTCACGTAACCCGAAACACTTATCAAGACCTATGTGTGCGTTTTTTTTGCTTTATAGATATGAATTTTTGTTCCAGCACCTAGGCATCACCATGGCTATCTGAGTGCACCTATCTATTTATATATATATATATATTTGTATTTTGTATTTAAATAAAAACAGAGCTTAAAAGCACCAGGGGAAAGTGTGCTATCAAACAGAACAATTACTAGTGTGCCAAGAGATACTGAAGTGTCCGAGCAAATAATTAGCTTAGGCCAGCTCTTCCTTTTCAGAATGAGAAGGGTGTTAATTAACATCTTCAGCTGATGCCATAACCAGCCCAGCTCTCAGTCGAAGGCAGAGAATCAAAAGCAGAAATGGTCTCCTGTGTTCGCTGGGAACATCACAAGTGCCTGTGTTCTTAGGCTTTGATCTCAGAGAGATTATTAAGTCTTCTAATGATAACCTTTCATGCTCTGTGCAGAGGGAGCAAAGTCTTAGAAATGTTATTTTGGGGAGGACAAAGGCATCTCGCCTGCTCTGTTGCACATTTCACTCCTTGGGTAATTAAGCGTAATAACTCAAATCTGTTTTATTTCCTAATGAAACTTTGGAGGAGGGGAAAAGCCAATATTTCAAGTCAAAAGCTCTGAAAATTACGTTGTCACATGACCAAGTAAAGGTGCAAACTGTTTCCCCTGGTACCTTTCAATTAAACATGAAATGAATAGAGAGTTTCTATTCTGCCAATGAATTGTAATTAAAATGATTAAAGTGTTCATAGCTACGGCTAAGGGTGAAAAATGATGGCAAAGTGCGACCAGATTAGAAGCTGACCATTGCAAATATATAAATGCACTGGAAGGTGTCCACATTGCCAAAAGGTTAATACCAAGAGGGTAATGACACCCCCAGTCCTTAGAATAAAGCTTGGCATTTTTGTGTGGGTGTTATTCTAGTTCCAGAGACAGCCGGCACTAATTGCCTGCAACAGAATGTACATCTTAACGCGTTCTGCAAGAAGCTGTGAATATTTAAAGCTGTTTTAAAATAAGATTCAGCCAGAAATGGATCCTGGTGTTTGGGCTAATTATATATATATGATCTGAATACTGAAGTCTGGTAAGAATGTTTCTTGAATCATTAAAATTTCCGAAGGAATTATCCCAACCACATAATCTATTACTATTGTAAAGGAATGATATTTATCTAGAGAACTGTAAATGCTGGAATGTAGGAAATGGTCTCTTTCACTTCTCCTGTTCTTCAGGCTAAGGGTGTTAATTACTATAGGATCTGTTATCTGGGATGTTTGGAGCTGGAGTTGGTTGGGTGCGGGACACTATGGTTTTAGAATGTTAAAAACCTGAAAAATAAGATTTGTCATCAACACATCAACATTACTCGCTTCTGTGTATGTAGAATGCTGAGTAGGCATTCAAGTGGTGAGGAACATGGGTCAATGTTGGTGGCCAACAGCATGTTTCCATTGACCCTCATTCATGAAGTTATAGAAGAAGGAAAGGTAAAATCACTGGGGGAAAAAGAAAGTAATCTTTGCTTAGCCTTTAAATGGTTTCCATAGATTTTAGGCAGGTATTACATATTTAAGAAAAAACATTTATCTCTAAAACCCAAAGGTATGGAGTCTATAATCTAGAATTGTTGGAACCTGGCTTCAATAAGGCTATACAAGTAGGTACAAGTCTTAGTATACAAGCCTGGGCTGCAGAACATCTTGTGTCCCTTGGCACCCATTCCTTTATAGAAGAACAAAATGCAAAATCACTGGGGTGGGGATGACAGTGCTATTTTGTCTTTTAGTCTTTTAATAGTTTTTCATAGATTTTAGTCAGGTAATATGTATTTCAGGGATACTGTCATGATTTTTATGGTGTATTTATTTTTAAATTACATTGTTTACACTTCAAATAATTCACTCTACCATATAAAATTTTATTCCTGAACCAACAGGAAGATTTTTTTTTTATTTGTAATATTGGTGTGTGGGCGCCATATCAGTTTTCAAAAAGAGCCATTACTTTAGGATGGACATGCTTTTAGACAGTCTATTGTTTCTCCAACTCAATGTAACTGAAGGAGTCACAGTGGGATTTTTACTATTCAGTGCAATTCTCATATCTACAAAGGAGCTGTTATTTTGTGTCCAGGAATCTGTTATCTTGATACCTTAAAATTGTTCTGTTGTTAGGATGCTGGAGGGGGAATTGGAGGATGTTAATATCACTCCAACATGCAGTATAGTCACCTGACTGGGGACACCTGGGAAACTGAAAACATGCCTAACCTCATATTCACAAATTAAATGTAAAAACAGCTCTTTTGAAAAACAGATGTCTGCAACTTTGGGAGACTAATCCTGAAATGCATAAGGATGGAATTAGGGGAAGATTTATCAAATTCACAAGAATGATTTGAAATTCGATTGAATTTTCAAAAAGATTCGAATTCGAATTTTCAAATACTTTTGAAGGCCACTTCGACCATCGAATTTTGAAAATTCGATCGAATCGAATGATTCAAATAATTCAAATAAAATTCTATTTGAATACTTGACTATTCGACAGTCGAATTACTTGCCCTTTATTTTTTATTCGACTGCCTAGTTCGCCAGATTAAACCTACCGAATTGCTTTAAACAATTTTTGATCGAATAAAAAAATTTCATCAATTGAATTGCGGTAAAATCCTTCGAATGGTCGAATTTGAGGGTTTTTTAACCCTCAAATTCTATCCTTAGTAAATCTGCCCCTAAGTGTTTTTTCCGAACTCGTCCATTGTTGTCTCACAAGGAAACTTTCAGGTGACTTCCAAAAACCAAAGAGAAACGTTGGCCATCCCGCCATCGGTTCTTTTCGATGGGATGGGAAGTCATTTTGGGGGGATTAGATGCCCGCAGTAACAAGCATTTATCGCAGGTGACTAAATCTCCTTGAGTGCAACCAACTGAGGCTAAACAAGCAGGTACAAGTTTTAGGATACATCACTGGGCTCCTGAACACCTTGAGTCCCTTGTCAATCCTTGCTTTTTAGGAGGGAAAAATAAAATCATTTGCATTGCTTAGTTGCTGCTTCTTGCTTAATAGCTGGTAAAATCTACTGGAAATCATTTAAACATTGAGTTTTAAAATATTACCAGGAATTAAAGGGGTGGTTCACCTTCAAGTTAACTTTTAGTATATTGTAGAAGGGCCAATTCTAAGAAACTTTTCAATTGGTCTTCATTATTTATTTTTCATAGTTTTTTAATGATTTGCGATTTTCTTCTGTTTCTTTGCAGCTTTCAAATGGGGATCACTGACCCCATCTAAAAACAAATGCTCTGTAAGGCTACAAATGTATTGTTATTGCCACTTTTTATAACTTATCTTTCTATTCAGTCCCTCTCCTATTCATATTCCAGTCTCTTATTCAAATCAATGCAGGGTTGCTAGGGTAATTTGTTCCCTAGAAACCAAATTGCTGACACTGCAAACTTGAGAGCTGCTGGATAAAAAGCTAAATAACTATAAAACCAGAAATAATAAAAAAGGAAAGCCAATTGCAAATTGTCTCAGAATATCACTCTCTGCATTATACTAAAAGTTAACTTGAAGGTGAACAACCCCTTTAACATCAAGTAATATGTGCTGCCTTATTATTACAGATAGGGACTCTACATAAATTTCTGTCTATGATCCAAATCTTGGACAGAAAGTTTAGGATGATAAAATCTAAATAACAAGATTTGCACCCCCCCCCCACCCCTGATTTATACGCTTAGTTACAGACCTTAACACAAACAACACTAATTGATAGCTCTCAAACTCCCTTAATGGGAAATTCAATGTTGTTTTGTTAAGCTGCAGATTCGGAATCAATCAAAGTCAAAGTTAAACTTTAAACATATTTGGCCTTGTCTAAAAGCCCAGGACTCAAAGTCTTGATCGACATAATCTGTAGCTGCATTACAATTATCTAGCTATAAAAATTGAATTATAAATGCAAAATGCAAATCTCACAAAAAACACTTCTGATTTTATTAATTGTGAACTGACCAAATTGCTTCCTCAGCTAAGGCAATTAAAAAACCCATGAGCTTCACTGAGACAATAGTCTCTGGGAAGGGAGTGTGACTGTGGGATAGCAGGTATAGTAGGGAGAGATGGTGCCTATAGTAACAGTGGATAATAGTCTCTGGGAAGGGAGTGTGACTGTGGGATAGCAGGTATAGTAGGGAGAGATGGTGCCTATAGTAACAGTGGGATAATAGTCTCTGGGAAGGGACTGTGACTGTGGTATAGCAGGTATAGTAGGGAGAGATGGTGCCTATAGTAACAGTGAGATAATAGTCTCTGGGAAGTGAGTGTGACTGTGGGATAGCAGGTATAGTAGGGAGAGATGGTGTCTATAGTAACAGTGGGATAATAGTTTCTGGGAAGGGAGCGTGACTGTGGGATAGCAGGTATAGTAGGGAGAGATGGTGCCTATAGTAACAGTGCGGTAATAGTCTCTGGGAAGGGAGTGTGACTGTGGTATAGCAGGTATAGTAGGGAGAGATGGTGCCTATAGTAACAGTGAGGATAATAGTCTCTGGGAAGGGAGTGTGACTGTGGGATAGCAGGTATAGTAGGGAGAGATGGTGCCTATAGTAACAGTGGGATAATAGTCTCTGGGAAGCGAGTGTAACTGTGGGATAGCAGGTATAGTAGGGAGAGATTGAATAGCAGGTATAGGAGGGATGATATGTTTATAGTAACAAGAGTGTCAATAATTGGTCATTCCTAATAGTGTCGATAATTGGTAAAGTTGGGGGCTGTGATCATTTACATATATCAGTGTTGCCAGACCTCTTATTTAGAATGACACTAGATCAGTTCACTGTTACCCCACATTATTTGCTGGATCCTTGTAAGAGGATTATGACATAAAGTTTATGGGAGGTCATACTTGTGAACAATAGCAATGTATTCAAGGTTAAAAAACTATGATAAAAGTGAAGTAAAATACTGCAAGTAAGAGGTAAGAAATTGTAAAGTATATCCAGCAACTCTCAATAGTTGCCATAGATAAATACAAAGTGCAAGTTAAAATGGAGATATAGTAACTTTGAAAGGAATATCCTTGTTTTGTTGTGTTAATCCTTGAAAAAGAAACAACAAAGAAGAAAGCAATGAAAAGGTTATAGATTAGCTATGATATGAAACACTACAGAACACATGGCTGGGCTTGATAATAAGCTTTAATCTGATACTGTGTTCTCTGTATCTATGTCTAGCCGTCTGTCACAGTTCATGGAGTATTTGATGATAAAACATATACTGAACATTAAACCATAGACAGGTTACATACTGAGCAAGTATGAACACACCCAATTGTTAGCACAGCCCAAGGTAAGTTATATCACAAGAAGCAGGAATAATGTTTTTGAAATACAGGTACCAGACCTTCAGGTAAAGCTGTGGAGCTGAATAGCAAACTTTCTGCTTGTTCTCATGTTAAACTCCTTGTTTGGCTTTTTTTGGAGAACAAGGACTATCCCTTGTTCCGTCATCTTTTCAGTGGCTCTTATCTGCTCACGCTGTAGCCTACAGCCAAAGCACAATCATCTATGGACTTTTATGACCCCCGACTAGTGATGGGCGAATTTATTCACCAGAGGCGAATTCGTGGCGAATTTCCACGATTCGCTGCTGGCAAATGATTTCGCGAAACGCCAGCGAAAATTTGCCAAAAAAAATTTGCCGAAAAAAACGAGGCATGCGTTGTTTTTGACGCGACGCGACGAAAACGACGTGACGGAATTTTTTCGCTGGAAGTTCGCGAATTTTTGGGCGAATCGAAATGGGGGAGATTCGCCCATCACTACCCCCAACTTCTCATTATTACATTGTCATTGTAATTTGAATTATGGACCCCCAAACAATAGCTTTCTTTGATTTTGACCCTCCTTGTTCAAATCTCACAATGTTTATGGTTTAATTTTTATTTCTAAATTACACTGTTTATTTTGCTAATAGTTCACTAAAATGTTATACTTGAACCAACAAATTAATTTTTTTAGCTGTAATATTTATGTAGACAGCCAGATCAGTGCATTGTGCCACATACTGAGCTTTGAGAAGGAGCCAGCACTTCAGGATGGACAGCTTTGAGACAGTTATTGTTTCTCCCCTTCCCATTGCATTTAACCACAACCTAGGGCATGGTGCCATTTGCATGTCTAAGGGTTGGGACAGACTGGGCGATTTCAGGGAGATTAGTCACCCGGCGACTAATCGCCGCTTCTTTGGGGTGACTAATCTCCCTGAATGGTTTGCTGTTATCTCGCACCCGCTAGTGCTAAAGTCGCCTGCGCCTATTCACACGAGGCAATTTTGAGCGACTTTGAAAAACGCATTGCCGTGTGTGAATAGGCGCAATCCACTTTAGCGCTAGCGGGTGCGAGATAACAGCAAACCATTCAGGGAGATTAGTCGCCTCAAAGAAGCGGTAGTCGCCTGGTGACTAATCTCCCTAAAATTGCCCATTTTGTCCCAACCCTAAGGAGCACCTTCAGCAATGCAAACAAATCCTTCAGTAGAGGTGTCAGTGAGTTGTTATCTGGTTAGCTACCCATTGTTCTGTTGTTAGGCTGCTGGAGGGGAAGGGAGGGGGTGATATCACTCCAGCTTGCAGTACAGCAGTAACTGAAGTTTATCAGAGCACGTGTCACATGACCCGAGGGCTCCTGGGAAACTGACAGTATGGGACAGATTTATTAAGGGTCAAATTGTCAAGGTTTTATAGCGCTCGAATTCGACATAAATCGCCAAAATCTAATAAAATATTCACCGGTTTTGAGTGCATATTCACCAGAATCGACCATTCGAAGCGTTTGATCGTACGATTGAAATTCGGCAAAAGACTTAGAAAAAAATAAAGCCTATGGGGGCTTCCCATAGGCCTCTATTGCATATTGGTAGGTTCAATCTGGTGAAGTAAGCAGTCGAATAAAAATTTAAAGGGCAAGTTCTTCGTCTGGCGAATAGTCCAGCGTTCGAATATATATTTATTCAATCTATTCAATCTATTCGATGCGCCCGAATATTCTATATTCGATGGTCAAAAATACTTAATTTGCATATTCGAATAGTTGCGCGATCGAATTGAGACTATTCGAGACTATTTGCGCGAATATTCGAATCCTTCATACGAATTTAGTAAATCTGCCAGTAAGTTTAGCCCCATGCTAAATGTCAAAATTAAATATAAAAAACTGTTTACTCTTTAAAAAACAGATTTCAGTGCAGAATTCTGCTGGAGCAGCACTACACAAGAGTATCACACTATGGGAACCTCTTAGATTTATCTGCAGTGGCAGGCGTGTTTTCATGGGATGAATGATGTCACTCTGCTGTGTGCTCCGAAAAACTTTCTCAATCCCTTTTGCTCATCTGTTGGGTGCCTGGATCTGCCTTCTCCTCTCCCCAATTGCCTTTCCATCAGTGTCATTATTCGGTTACCTTTCTATACGTCTTCTTGTCATAAACAACACTGCTTATTTTTTTGCTGTGTATCCTAAATCTTTTTCGGATGTGATTGCTTTGCGTCTCTGTTTACAATGACAATTAATTCATCACGTCCGTTCCTCTTATTTCTCATTCTTGCTATCTGTCTAATGTGTTTCTCTGTGTCAGTGCTAAATCCTTCATAACAGCACCCAGAGAGGACAAAATATCATTCATCTGCAGTTCAGTTTGACAATCACTAAAGTCTTGCAGCTTCTTTCCATTTGTGGGGAAATGCATGTCCGTCCAAAAGACATCTGCATATGGCCATTCACTCTTCATCTGCAAAAAGTTCCCTGGGGGGAAAATATGGGATGCAATTGGCAACTGGTAACCCATACAGTATGTGGACTTGCAGTCTACAAGAGGCTCTGTTTATTATTACACTGGGTGTTTAGGCAACCAAAACTTGCCTTCATGCCTGGAATTCAAAAATAAGCACCTGCTTTGAGGCCACTGGGAGTAACATCCAAAGGATCTGAGAGCAACATCTTCCTCAAAAGAAACTGATTTGGGATCACTGGTCTACAGCTATAGACTTCCTCCTAAATAATCCATCACTGCCTTGTGTTCCTGATGCAGGTCCTACAGATGAAAGTTTCTCATTCATTGGGTCAGCTGACCGGCTGTAGGTCCTACAGATGCCTTATGTCTCAAAGCTCCCTCTTCACTGGGTCTCTTATCCCACGGTTTGGACCTACAGTCTTTGTTCTCGCTGAGAATTTGACTGATACACATATAGGGGCAGATTCACTTACAGGCACCACTTTGCCAGGCACAAATGTGATACGCATATACTTAATCACTCTGGGCATCGAACGTTGGCTTAGGTCAATTTGCATAGGGCGGGAAATTTAGAGGTCTTTGTTATAAATGTTGGTGCAAATGGTTTAAGTTAACGGTTTTTATTACACATGTCCAGGGAACCTTAATAAATACAAGAGAGTTATAATGCCCTACACATGTGCCCACTGTAAAATTAATCTTCCATATTTTATAAAATGTTTGGAGAAAACCGTTTACCCATAAAAAGTCTAAGCTAGGACTTTTGCAGGCAAATCCCTCTTGAAAAAAAGCATTTTTTCCACTATAATGCATTTTCCCCCCAGACAGGATGATTTAAGTAACAGAAGATTGATGTCCCTGAGGTTGACAACGCTGGTGAAAAGGGGCTAGCGTTAGCCACTTCGCCTTTTAGTGAATCTGCCCCCTATATCTATTGTCCTAGGTCTTCCACTGTTCAACCTCAGGCAAATTGTGTTCTCTTAGGGCGGGTTCGGTTCCATCAATCTATTGGGACATGGTTAATGTCTACTTAGTATACTTCTACTACTATCAAAATGCTGCTAGCTAGGAATTTCAGGTAATCCTGTTTTCTAGAAAATAACATATAGGCAATCTAAGAAGAGGAACTAGGATTCAGGTCTGCAGAATTTGGGTTGTAGGCATATGAAGCTTGATGGGGTGTCATTAATGGTAAGCTGTAGTATGGAAGCATGGAACATGAGGTTGTGTTTGTAGGGCTGATTTTTTCATGAGAGCTAAATGGACTATTTTTTTAAGGTTGTTGGGCTCTATTTATAACTTCGACTTTCCTGTATCAAAATAAAATGAGAGGCAATTAACTGTCTGTTTGGTCAACTTTAGGGAAATACATGGGAAGCAATATCTCCGAATAATCCTTCCCCTTCATGGGAAAACATTTCTTTCAATCAAAACTGTGACTATTTCCTACAAGATGTATCTTTTCCTTCTATTTTAATCTGTTCATTTCAGCTGCTTGTCTGGGAAAGGGCTGCTCCGCATCAAGGTCAGGAGATTTCGGAGAATGGAATTAGCTCCCAGTGAAAGTAGTGAAGATAATGCATATAATGACATTTTGGGGAGATAGACATCGAACTAGTTTGAAAATACCAGAAAGTTAAATGACATGTGGGATCTCTACAGCGTGATTACTGAAAGAGAAAAGGCCAAACTGTGTCTAAAAAGTGGATTTTGTCTCTTGCTACATTTTTTTGTCCTTTATTATAGGACAAGGAGAATCAGAATCATTGGGGTTGCCACAGCATCCTGCTGGGATTTTAGCCTCATGTTAAAAAAAATGCACCCACCGGGGTACTTTCCCTCTTAGCACCACAAGGATATATTTCGCCTGTTTCCCGGCATCCCCTGAGCCTCATTGGGTGACATTTCTTTCTGATTTGCACAAGAGTAGGGGATGCTGGCAGTACAGGAACAAAAACTTACAACAAGGTCAAAATGGCATTTACATCTGATTCAATAGTCACTGGCAAGGGAACCTAATGTCATTATTACCACCCCTTGTAACTCTGCACTTACTGACACTTAAGGAAATTTCCTACCTTGGCTCATGGCAGTCAAAAATGTTAAATCCTAGAAACAGAGTGCATGTAAGTTATAGGGATGCACCGAATCCAGGATTTGGTTCATAATTTGGCCTGGATTTGGCCTTTTCAACAGGATTCGGATTCAGCCGAATGCTTCTGCCTGGCCGAACCGAATCCTCATTTGCATATGCAAATTAGGACCATGGGGGGTAAGCATGTGACTTTTTGGCACAAAGTAAAGAATGTTTTCCCCTTCCCACCCATAATTTGCATATGCAAATTAGGGTTCAGAATTGGTTCGGCTGAATCTTTCAGGATGGATTTGGTTGAATCTTTCAGGATGGATTTGGCCGAATCTTTCAGGATGGATTTGGCCGAATCCAAAATAGTGGATTTGGTGCATCCCTTGTAAATTACCACAAATCTGGTATGTCCAGGGTTGGACTGGGTGTCTCTGGCCCTCAGGGGCCTCTCCAACACCAGACACATGGTAAAATTAAGTATAAGGTGGGGCTGGTGAATCGGCAGTAGGTAGTGGGGGCCACAGAGGGGGTGTGGGGCCTCTGGGGTAGCAGCCCCGGTTGGCATCACACACCCCAGTCTAATCCTGAGTAGGTCCATCTAGTATTAAATATTTCAATTGCCACAAATAAATCATATGTATTTCCTCCATTCCTTTACTGATACAGTCCCACGGTCACCCAAGATCCCCAGCACTTTATTTAAAATTTGTGCAAAATATATTATAGTAATGGATTGTCCACAAAGATAGAGTGTTTGGAATATCTACCTCAGGGATCCCCAACTGGTGTTACTCATGAGCCAGATTTAGATGTAAAAAGAGATGGAGGGCAACACAAGCAAGTACCTGGTCACATGACTCTATGCCTCTATGTGGACTGTCAGCTTACAAGAGGCTCTTTTTGGCCTGGTTTTTATGCAATTAAAACTTGCCTCCAAGCCAGGAATTCAAAAAGGCCTCTGGAAGCAACATCCAAGGGGTTGGTGAGCAACATGTTGCTCGTGAGCCACTGGTTGGTGATCACTGATCTACTTCATTAGAAAACTCTCTATAAATACTGCTCATCCTTTGATCAAAATATCTATTTATCTCTGAGTCCCATTTCATACATAGTCATCCCTTGCACTGTGCATATTCTAAAGAACTCAGGCCTATAAGGGCCTATAACATCTCTGGCTTGAATGGTACCACTTCAGGATGAAAGTCAGCATGGAAGATCTAGATGGCTGGAAGAAAGTTGCCTTAGGTTTACCAATGCTGCTTCAACTGTTATTAATTAACATTTTGCTAATTAGTTTCACTATGATGAACTTCAAACTGCTGACTAATTAAAGTGCGTTGAATAGGAGCAGATGGTTCCTCCTGCTTACACGCCCGGCTTGAAAAGGACACAAAAAATAATCAAGAGCAAGTTTAATGACAGAAATAAATGTTGGGAATCTTGGTACATAGAGGATCTGATATTAATCCGAGATTGTGTTGACAGATAACACGGAAATACTCACGCATTAAACACTGTGCAATCAGTCAGAAATGTGGTCAGAAAGTTGCAGTTGTATCTCAGTTTCATGTAATGGAAAGTTTTCCATTTTATCTTAATTGGCAAAAACAAAAAACATTCTAACAATCCATATATTGCTTTTCTTTAATTTTCATATTCAAGTTGGTGTTAGCTCAAGGGATCCCCTGCCTTAAAAGGTTCAAACTGCTTTATGGTGGTCATGTTTGAAGACAGACGAGACCGGAACTCTGAGACTTCTTCCACTGTCAAACGAGGTGGCTAAACAGTTTCCGGGCTCGCAAAAGCTATAGTAAATTTGCGCAAAGCAAAATTTGTTTGTGCAAAGGCATAACTTTTCACTTTGAAAATAGTTTTTGCCTTTACCGACTTATATTACAGGACTAAGGAGTGTATAGAGTGAAGGTTGTAAGTACTGGGCACGAATGCAGGCTCCTGAGCAGCCTGTCCTCACCAATGCTTCCTATGCAGGCCCAGACTAGCAATCTGTCTTCCCGGGCATTTGCCTGAAGGGCTGCCCCACTTACCGGGCAGTACAGCACACAGCCTCTGCTTCCCCCTCCACAAACACTGAACTGCCTTACATTCCTCCCTCCTCCTGTGATTGGCTATCTATCAGGGAAAGGCAACGTCCCTCTCATTGGCCAGCAGACGGGTTGGGAGGCGGCTATCTGTCAGGGAAAGGCAGTGTGCCTCTGATTGGCCAGCAGATAAGTTGGGAGGTGTCAGAGAGTTCCAGTCCTGTTACACGAAGTTCCAGGGAGAGATGTAGAAGGAGGGGAGTGTGTGCGTCTCTGTGTTTATGTCTTTGTTTGTGTTTGTATGTGTCTCTGTGTGTTTGTCTCTGTGTGTTTGTGTGTCTCTCTGTGTGTTAGTGTGTGTCTCTGTGTGTGTGTTTCTCTGTGTGTTTGTGTGTGAATCTCTCTGTGTGTTTGTGTGTGTCTCTGTGTGCTTCTCTTCTGTCCTCCCTCCCTAGGGTTTCCACTTTTGAAATAGTTTTTTATTGGCAGTGGTGGGGGGGCAGGAAGAAAAAGGCGTGCCATTACGTAAAAGGGACGACACAACCTCAGAAAAAAAAGATAAGTTTTTTGTGGGTTGGGGCGGGCCGGGGGCCTTTAATAGGGGTGTTACAGATTTACCAGCATCTACAGTGCCGGTAAATTTGCCTTGGCCACTGTTTTACCGGCTAGGCCTGTGAAATACCGCCGGCTGGGTGGCAACCCTATCCCTCCCCCAGATGTGGCAAAAGTAAGTTAAGGGGTGGGGGAGGGGCTGGCAGTGGGTGAGTGGGTGGGCAGCAGGTGACCCAGAGGGGATGTTGGGGCCTCTGGGGTAGCAGCTTCATTGGGCCTTGCACACTGTAGTCCAACCCTGGTGCAATATACAAAAAACATGGTGGTTTGTGCCCATCTATTGCACTTTCCCCCTGCACTTTACACTGTAAATGCCACCTCTAGTCTTTGCCACCCCTTCTCTCCTTTTATCCCTGATCCCTTGCATGAAAAGGGAATGTCATTTATATTTTTAGATATCCAGCATATAGTCAATCTGACGAATATGACAGAATAGCAATGTTCACGTCTGAACAACCTTTCCTACAAGTGACCGTAGTTCCATAAATAGCAGTTTTCATGTTAATGATTCATCATTCTGTATCCTGACCACTTGGTTACATGATGATATCTCTGCGTGTGTGGCCTCCTTATCCATAAATGAATGGAATGACTGCAAAGCGACGGTCTCCCTCTCTCTCTCTCTCTCTCTCTGAAATTTGGATTCATATGAAAACCCTTTAACAGCCACATCAATGCTAAAGCACAAGCCAGAATCCTCCCATGATAATATATTACAGCACGATGGCATTCTACAAGAACTAAATGTGCATTTGTCAGACATTCCCTCCTATATCACAGAACATAAAGATGATATAAACATAGTAAAATGACAAAAAAAAAACAACTATTCTCTCTGAAACTCAAATGTCACCGTTGATTCCCCATAATCAACATTATTATCATAGTAAGGTTTGGCCTGAAGTCAGGCACGCAATGGGTTAATTAGCCTGGCGTTTAGTCGATATTTATTCCAGAGAGAGGAGTGCGCTGAATGACAAAACGCCATGCAGCAGGGTATAAAAGATCAGCAGAATGACTGACTCAGACTGCAGTATATTCACAATACAAGGAAGCTCAGAGAGCGAGAGAAATCAAATTGCACTGATTGTAAATGGGAGAGCACATTATGCAGATCACACAAGGAACTGCAGGATAAATTGGGAACTCATTTTTTTGTTTGTTTCCAGTAAGAGAACAGATCTGCCATCCGCGGTTGTGCTTCGGATACACAGTAAATACAAAACTTGATGCTAAGCACCTCTTACTTACCATGAAATTGCCAGTTCCAACACAGATAGTTGTTACAGAGACTATGCTGATCTCCGAGCGGCTCTATTTGCTCACATTAAAGGGATACTGTCATGGGAAAACAT
>CM044435.1:120947438-120961133 GCA_024363595.1 Xenopus borealis | reverse complement strand
GCTCCAGTCCAGAGATAAATGTGCTCCAGTCCAGAGACAAATGTGCTCCAGTCCAGAGATGGGCTGGGGCTGGGCAGCATGTAGGGTTGCCACCGTTTCTTGAAAAATTCCGGCCTTCCTATATATTTACCTTTTTTTCCTATTAATAACATTGGGATAAGCCATCAAAAATACCTGCCAGGCCAGTAAAATACTGGCCAGGTGGCAACCCTAGTGGCATGCCACTAATAATTTCCTGTAACCCTAGGTCGGGGACTTTGTAACCTTCCCACAAGCCTGTGCCATTATTCTTTTGGGGCCCAGAAGTTACCTATAATGACCAAGCTCCTAAATCTTTGACTTGGCTCTTGATGACTCTAATATAAAAGTGACCAGAGATAGAGATAATAACAATATGTATTATTACTCATGCTTCTTCTCTTTTCCTCCACAGATGGTCACTATATATAGCTGTACCATGTGGAATGTCAGTTGTAGTATTTTGTAACCTCACTGTATAGGCTATAAGTATACCTAGGGGGTTGTCCCTGCTACGGAGAGCTCTAAATACAGCCTGACTCAGCTGGGCAAACCCCAAAGCTATCAGATTAGACTTTTAGGCTATGCCACTTCTGACGTCTTTTTATTAGATTGTAATAATAATAAAGAATTGCTATGGAAAGTCATACGAAAGCTCATAAAACCCCTTATCTTGAAAACCCCTGGTCCCCATTATTCTGGATAACATGTCCCATACCTACTGTATACACTGTGCAACATTAACTTTAAGAAATAAAAACACAGCCTTTATACAGCACACGCTAACATGAACTTGGATAATAGATATCAATGCACGATGAATACAAAAGTAAGATCAATGCATTCTGGTAGCAGAAAACTATAACAGTAAATGAATCAGCTCTCGAACAGCCAGCAAGCAGCAGTTCAAGATGCTTATGTACCAGGGAATGATGGTTTTAATTGTACCAAGTATCTGCCACGTGTCCTGAAAAGGTTATTGGGTTGAATTATCTCTTATCCTTATTTTTAAACTCGGGAGGGAATGTTACAGAGTCTCATGCAGTCTAAATTAGTCTGGGCAAAATAACCTCATGATAATCAGAATAAATAGAGGAAAAAAGCAGCTACAGGATGATGGGGGATGCCTGGAAATGTAATGTAAGCAGATCCAGAGTATCAACCTTAGTGTTAAGAGTTGCCTTTACCATTTAATTTGCTGGTACATGAGGTACAGGTATGAGAACTGTCATCCAGAATGCTCGGGACCTGGAGTTTTTCTGGATAATGGGTGTTTCTGTAATTTGTATCTTCATACATTAAGGGGCACATTTACTAAGGTTCAAATTGATTCAAAGTGAAAATTCGAATCAAATTCGAATAAAAAAAAATTCAAATTCATCTTCGGCTTATTCGACTATCGAATAGCCCAAAATTGACCAAATTCGAAAATTAGTCGATATAACAATTTGGAAGATTAAACCTACTGAATTGCTATATAACCCTATGGGAAGCTCCCATAGGATTTTCACAAGTTTTTTTGATTGAATAAATGAAATTCGATCAAATGGTTAAAAATTTTCTTATTCAATTGCTCAAATTCGAGGGGTTTTAATTCGACACAAATTCGATGGGATAATTCGAGTATTAATTAACCCTCGAATTCGACCCTTAGTAAATCTTCCTCCAAATTTACTTGAAAATCATGTACACGTTAAATAAATCCAATAAGATGGTATTGCTTCCAATAAGGATTAATTATGTATTGGATTGAACCAAGTGAAAGGAAATGAGTTTTAAAAATCTGCATTATTTTATTATAACGAGTCTGTGGGAGACGGCCTGTCCGTAATTCGGAAACTTTCTGGATAATGGGTTTTACTTTGGAAATGGGCAGCAGACGTATAATATTTTATACACAGGCCCCCAAACTGATATATTTCTGGATTACACTTCTACCCTTCTACACTTCTATCCTGTGGTATCCACACAGTCTGTAACCCCACAGTTACACCACAATGTTTGTAGCCACATTTTCAGCCATGGGCAGCCAAGTTGCTATACCAGTTGCAGAATTAGAAGTGGTGTTATCCTTTATACATTCCATATCCTGTCATAGGAAAACAGTATCATTTAATAGTGCTGCTCCAGCAGAATTCTGCACTGAAATCAGTTTTTCAAAAGAACAAACTATTTTTTATACTTAAATTTGAAATCTGACCCAGGGCTAGACATATTATCAGTTTCCCAGCTGCCCTCAGTCATGTGACTTGTGCACTGATAAACTACAGTCACTCTTTACAGCTGTACTGCAAGTTGGAGTGTTATCACCCCCCCAGCAGCCTAACAACAGAACAATGGGAAGGTAACCAGATAACAGCTCCCTAACACAAGATAACAGCTGCCTGGTAGATCTAAGAACAGCACTCAATAGTAAAATCCAGGTCTTACTGTGACACTTTCAGTTACATTGAGTAGGAGAAACAACAGCCTGCCAGAAACCAGTTCCATTCTAAAGTGCTGGCTCTTTCTGAAAGCACATGACAGGCAAAATGACCTGAGATGGTGCCTACACACCAATATTACAACTAAAAAATGATGACACTTGCAGGTTCAGGAATTACATTTTAAATTGCAGAGTGAATTATTGGCAGTAAATCCAGAGAAATGTAGAAATAAAAAACTACACCATGAAAATCATGACCGAATCCCTTTAAGTTTCCAAAGATGCATGACTGCTGCACATCAACAAAGTCTAGAAGCCCATTCAATTACTCGTCATAGATGATGAGCCTTTGGTGCGGTGCATTATCCTCCTGAACTGCCATCAAATCTGTAGCCCCTTCCTCTAAAATGATAAAGGGGTAGACACATAAATACTCAGCAGGTCATGGAGTAATTAATCTGCACAGTTTAGAAAAAAATCCATTCAAAATGCTAAATGGCAATCTCCTTTGCTCTGATTAATGCCTACTGATTTGGTATTATAATCATACCTACAAGTGCTCTTAGCTGCAAATGCTGAATCCTTCACTCCCACATGGCTTCGTAGGAACTTCCATATCGGAAATGCCTTACATGAAAAGAATCCTTCCTGTGCTGACGGGGAACCTCCTGCCTTCAAACCTCTGTGAATGCCCAGGTCACCCATGTGAGAGTAGAAAAGTTCATCAGACAGACATTTATATTGATCTGTTATGTTGACCATGTTCCCTCTTAGTTTTGACCTTGTAGGTGAAATGATCGATTTCCATAATTAATCTGATTGCCTTGTTCTGTATTCTGTAACTTGAGAGGTCAGCATGAGCTTTGTCATGTGCTTTACTGATGCTACAGTAGGTACAACTGCATACCTCTCAACTGTCCTGTTTTGAGCAGGACAGTCCTGCTTTTTGGCAGCTCAAACCAAAGTCCCGGATTTGTACTGAAATGTCCCAAGTTTCTCTTTGATCTGCTGCACTGAACAGCCAGAAAACGATACAAAGTTTCTAACTTAATTGTCTCTTGGCAGAGAGCCCAGAATACATACTTAATATAGTTTTGTAACTGTTTTAGATAAGATAAGAACCAAGCCTCACAGCTTAAAGGGCAATTCACCCGTATTAGCAAAAGTGTAATAACATAACATAGACGTGTTCAAGCTTTCATGATCTGCCAAATTTTGTAAAATGGACAGGGTAATAAGGGAGTGTGGCCATAAAAATTTACGCATGCTCCACATACGTGGTCAAAAATTTCACCATGCTCCACAGAGGAAATAATTTTGTCCCTCTTTCTGTTTCCAAAATGTTGGGAGGTAGCAACTGAGGATTATGGTTCTTAGAGTATGAGTTTTAGAGATCTATTCAATGCAGCAATTTGTTAAAGCTGATTTTTGTGAAAATCTAATTACAGTGAGATTAATATTTTGTGTTCAGATCCACACTGTCCCAGTGATTTCTAGACTGTGAGGCTCCAAAGTGATCTTGAAACAGAAACATGGTGGCTCTGCCTGGAAGCCAGTTAGGGTGAGATTTGGGGAGGCTGCGTATTTGTTCTCCGAGATATATCAGGAAATACAGGGTGAAGGTCAATTAGGTTGAGATTTAAGCAGGCCATACACTGAAAGAACTGCTCGTATGGTGGAGTTGCCAAATGAGCGGATCTTTCCCTGATGTTGGCTGATGCAATGGTTTGGCCTTATGGCACCCCAATAGTTATACCACTACTATCAGTAACCTTATAATGAGCTAAGTTGGACCCTGACCCAAGTTTGGACCTCCAAGGTTGTCTATAACTGAGAAAATCCAACAACCACTGCTGTAGCCTGTAGTTTTTGTAGGCTGGAACAATAAACAAATTAGTTCATTTAAGCCTGCTATACTCTCATAGTGGCTCTGTAGAGTAATCCGAAGAGAACTTACATTGAAGACATGGTTTTAACTTAAATGCAGTAAAAAGTGATTATTCCATTCCCAAGAATGCTCAATATTGCACATTCCCTGCATATTGGCAGAGCTGCACTTGACCTATGGAAGCTCGCAATCTGTGCAATCAAAGATTTGTTGCCCCTGAAGCGAAGAAGTGATTTATGGGTTTTTAGAATGCGGCTTGGAAGAAAAGCCGCTATTTATAAATATCCTTATAATCCAGTTTTACAATAATAGCTGCGGGCTGAAAACTCACAAACTCCCCGGTGATTTGCATAATCATTTCTGTTATGTGATTGTATTGATCCTCTGTTGAGAAGTAATCTTTTAATTTGGGCGAATAGAATGCTGCCAGCGATATTTTTCATCTGCGCACCTAAAGCTTCTGGGGAGATTTATGTCTCTTAACTGCCCCTAAAGGGGGCGTGGGATGGAAAGAATCATGGCGCCATGCTTCATCAATTGTCTATGTGCTCTTGAGTAGGGAGGGGTTTTTTGATTCTATGGAATATCTATAAATCAGTAAGTATGAATTGTGTCCTTATTTTCCAGACAAAGGGGATTTTAAAGGGAAACTAAAAGTTAAGAAATTATTAGTTTTACAGTATATCTAGTAAGATATTAAGGCCTCTGTACCAGTTACAGTCCAATGGAGCTGTATTTTCCTGGATTACACTTGAGCTCATGCTTTCTGGTTATTACTAGACATGGTTCATGCACAGTGTTTGGCCCAGTCTGCACAAGAACCTGTGTTGGAATCATCATCAAGATATCAGGAGACAAGACAGGGGATGAAGAAGAGGGGGCTGTAATACTAGTCACATTGCACTACTCCCTGTTAAAATTATTCAGGATCCCCCTGAAAGCTATTATTCTTGTGCAATGATGCATTGTTATTATTTGTGCATTGAGGTGTCCTTCAAACCAATTTCTCTCTTAATTCTCCTGAAGTTAGGGTACTGGTCTTGATAACTAATATACTGAAGTCTGTAAACTTCATTATAACCCAATGGTTTCTTTTTTAGGGCTCACATTCTCCTTCAAGAGCCAACACAATCTTTATCTCATAGAAAGCTTACAGATATAGGCAACCATGACTGTATCAACCATTCAGCCATAGTTCCAAGAATACGTCGGAAATAAGTATTCTACCCAAATTCTAATCTTCAAGCTGGACCTTTAGAGGTTGTGAAAAAAAATATGTATTCTTCTCAAATCACTCCTAACTACACCCCCTAGGCCCCATTAAAGGGCCTAGACTGATATTTGGAAACAGCTGTTATAACCCATGTCTTTCAGCAGCTAATTGCTCTTCTTATAAAAATAGGTGCCCCCTGGATTCCCAGATTCCCTACATTGCTTGCTTTGACATTGAACTGAAAGAATGCAGGCTACACGGACAGACTAAACTGGGCTTACATTCATAGTGTCTAACCTCATTTACCTAATAAATGATAATAAACAGCTCATGCCAACCACAAATTGGCCAACGTTCGGCCTTCAAGCCCAGTTTTACATCCCTTGTGGAAATGGTCTTTTTATTGTATCAACCTCTGCCACCATTGCTGGGAAAAGATTCAATTAAAGTTTAAGTTTCTTTTCCTCCATACAATCTCTATATTATTTCTCAGAATACCAATTTATCCCAAAGGTGCCCATTTTTCTTTTTACGTGAAAGCGTGGGCATCCATAAACAGTCCATGGCTTTGTTAGTGGATTAAATTGGCAGCCTTAATTACAGCAGTGGATGAGACACATCTAGAAAGGATTCTTGTTATCTTGGCTATTAAATGACATTCATGCATTGGATGAACTAATTATAAACAGTTAATTGATTACATGATAAGCATCTGCCTATAAACCAGCGCGGTGCTTTCATAATCGGCAAACACAAATATATGTTTATGCAGCTTGAGTGATGATTCAGCCTTTGTTCCAGAAGCATTATTATGCTATGTATACATGTATTTAGATTTAGATTTGCTTTAATCTCATTACAAGTATGGAATAAGTGTTGCAAGTCTGTAATTAGCAGAATGCTCACTAGAGGAGAGATGAGAGTTCAAAAGATGTTTCAGTTTAAACTTCGGGAAAAACTCAGCTGAATGGTTATTGCTCAACTAAGTGATGGTAAAGTTTGTGCCTTATTATTATTATTTAATCAGTGCAATACATGCTGTTAATGTATGAAATAACAGTGCCGTAAAAACATTCTACATCCCTTTAGATCAGAGCTTCCCTGGGGCTTCAGGGGCCCAGCCGAAAAAATTGTGAAAACATAATTGTTCTCTTACTTTAAGCACATATTTAAGGTTAATAAAAGTTGGATTTTGCATGGCTACTTCTCTTTGCAAGATATCCCTGGCAGTATAGCAATATTAGCAACAACGTTTTCACACATCTTCAACCTTATTGTAAGGTAAGAGGAACCCAGACCAAATGTTGGACTTGGACTATAGAGTTTAAAACCAATGCTGTAGTTGATGTGGCCTACAGAGTTCCTCCTATGAAACATAGCACAAGGACAATTGTATTTAGCATAGGTCCCATAGGAAACAACATAATGACCTGCTTTGTATAATTTGCTTGGTGGCACCTGGATTTGAGAATGTACAGTATGTCGTAGCCTCTCCAACTTTTTCCACCAATATCTTGTTTCACATTCTGATGGTGGACAACTGGTGATGGGCGAATTTATTCAGCTGGCGAAAAATTTGCTGGCATCCGTTTTTTTCGATGCCAGCAATGTGCGCCAGCATCCAGCATTTCGCAAATTTTTCGCCGTTATGCATATCAATATAGACAACACCAAGGGGCAAATTTACTATTATTCCCCAAAAATCATTCGACCAAATTCGATATTCGATTAGCATTCGATCGTCGAATGCTAAACGAATAGTTTTAGGCTACCTTTTATTCGATATTCGATCATTCGAGGATCGAATACAAATTTATTCGATCAGTCGAATAAATCATACGACTGAACGGATAAATCATTTGATCATTCGAATGATTCGTACGATTGGAACGATCGAGGACTTCGATCTTACTCCCATAGGCTTCTATTCTAATTCGGTAGGTCCAATCTGCCGAAGTAGGCAATCGAATAAACTAAAAAATTTAAATCCTTTGCTGATCGAATGATCGAATATTCGTTCATTCGACTCTATCCGAATGTATTTGATCGTTCGTCCATTCGCTATTCGATGATCGACTATGCCAAAAATTGCAAATTCAACCAAACGAATAAATCCTACGTTCGAAATTCGATCGAATTTGTTCGAACTTCGATCTATTCACATGAATTTTGTAAATCGGTCCCCAAGATTTCTCCCATTTTCAAAGATAATTTTTGAAAAATATTTATAGTTGTCTACAAAGGGTATTTATGCAATGTTGCCTCCACTGAACCCAGAATTAGTGGTCACGTTTTCAAATACCAATATTTTAGGATCTTATGTTGCACATTACATAGGCTTTATGAAAGAATCACCTCTATACCTTGTTTAGGAAAATATGAATATGGCTCCCCTCACAGTTTGAGAAACCTTTCCCTGGATGTCTGATGGGTATTGTAAGTGATGCCATATATTTTATGCTATACCAAGATATAGAAGCCTTTATCAAGTTCTTGTGCTTGATACGCACGTGTGATTGCCTTATAGGAACTGACAGGAGCTGCTGAGCTGGAGGAGCTAAACAAGAGTAGCTGATCATTAGCCATCTTGGGAGGAGAGGTCTGATGTTCTAGAAGTTCGGAAACACTTGTTATATATATTGTAAGGGTTAAGTTATAAATAAAGATGCCTTCTGGTGCACCTGGACTGTACAGAACATCACGATTATCTGCTATCTGTTGCTGCATTTCAGTAGTCAGGACTGCTTAAGCGCTGGTAGTTCCCAGAATCCACAGCAACGCTGAGTCTTTGGATTTAAAAAAAATGCTATACTGGAAAATGTGGCAACAAAAATGCAAACATTGTTTCTCTTTTTAATTTCACCCCGGAAATCTTGTATCCAGGATATGGCAGCTCCTCGGCTTAATGCATGTTTGTATTCCCCATCGCAGAGCTATAAATACGGGTTTCCATAGTGAGCAGATTTTCACTGCCCTTTTAATTGGTGCATATTTTTATAGCAGCAACAGCACTGTTCTAAAGAGGGAATGGAAATGAGCTGTGAGGGCTGCAGTGAGCTGCTTAGCACCAAATAGAAGGGCCAGACAACCGGCAGATGTCAGCACAGCAGTCTACTATCCCAGCTAGGACCGCGGAAGTGTTTGGCTATGGTAGCCCAATGACACCATCTTCATGTGTTATTATTATCCTTAATTTATATACAGTAGTGCTGTCAATGTTCTGCAGCAGTTTACAGAGATTGTTCATCATTCACATCAGTGCCCACCTCAGTGGCAATTAACCTGCCTGTTTGCATTTGGAGTGTGGGAGGAGAGAGGATTGTTGAATCACACTGGATGCTATTCAAATGCCTTGCAGATACTGCCCTACTTGGAATCAAATCCAGCTTTACTGGCAGTTGGAAAGATATTGTTCCAAACAACTACGTTTGATCTGCTGTAAGAACACAGTTTTATGCCTGCCATCTTCACAGGCCAGATTTGTGGTAAGGCCACAAAGGACCGAGCCTAGGGCAGGACATTTTTAGGGGCAGCATTCCACACAGCTGCAACCTAGGGATCACTGGGGATGCATAATTCCCATCACTCCGGGCTCAGTAGCTTGGGTGCCTGGCGCTAGGACCCAGTGGCCTAGGGGCACTCAAAGATGAAATCCAGGCCTGCATTTGCAGACGTCTATTCCATCCAAAGAATTTCTGAAAGTTTTGCCCACTATGCTTTCCCAACTTAAAAAATAACCTTGAACCTGCCCCCATTGCTCTTCCAGCAAATGAAAAGGTCAGCACAGGCAACGGTGTCCCTTTCCGAGGGAAAATGTGTTTCAGTAATTTGGGTGGAGAAATAAACTAATTAATGTAAAATTGATCTTCTTATAATATTTTTCTAGTTTTCGAGATTGTAGCAAATTTTTAAACTACTACAGAAATGAAATGGAAACAACAGCACCACCTGCTGGTCTCTTCTGCCAACCAGCGAAAGAAGAAAGTCTTCTGATACTGTTCTGCATTCATTGAAGAGTCATCTAATGTTTTGATTGTGTTTTCTACAGAGTGATAAGAATAGTGTCCATTTCTTCTGTCGTTTTGGCCTGGCTGTTGGGCCGGTAGATGGAACTGAACAGCAGATGGCACTGTAGTTTGATTTACATTATATCAGTAGTTTAGCATCTAATATCTTGAAAACTATAGTAGGTAAAGAAATAATTGAAAAGTGCCTATTTAATATAATTTTTGATCTTTAAGAATTAATTTAAAAATGTTAATTTCTATTATTTACACCCTGAATGGAAAAGTAGCAACTGATGCTATCTACAGCAAATTGCTTAATTAACTACTGACCCTTTAAGTACAGCCATGAGTGGCATCATGCATTGCCTAGCAACACATTATACCCATAGGCAGGACCCCAAGATATAGCCTCTAAAGGAGTTGGCACCCTGATACAGTTATAAATATATACTCTACGGTTCCTAAAGGGTTAAATGAGCAGGGTAGAAAATCTAATTGTACCATTTAATACATGTTGTGGGTGTGAGCTGATAATGAACCATTTCTTGCACCGCCTTCTGTTGCACCAAAGTCTTCAAACTGCCAGGATTGTTAGCACTGTGACGACATGGTGATGACAGTTACAGTACATGACATCTTTAGCCCACCACACCAAATGTTATTAAAGCTGGTAATTACATGTGAAAACAGCATGTCTCTGCTCTAATACTTAAATAAAGGTTTATCGTATTTCATATATTGAAAGAGCATAGAAGCTTACCTTGAATGAAAGGTTCATGCTGGAGGGCAGTAAATAACTTATTTTATAATGGAATAAACTTTGATCAGTAGACCCCATGCCCAGAGTCAGATTAAAGGTTTAATGTGCCTGTAAATATAGATTAAAATTGTCCCATTACAAAGAACCAATTTCTGTCCAATTGTAGAGCATCCAAATTGATTGAGCTTATGCTTGCCAACGCATCCCATATATCATATAAATATAGTCACATATGTTTGCTCTATTTCTGTAACCAATAGCAACTAAATACAGTAGCAGTTAGTCTCTACTGGCCTGGGGCAGTAATTAAAATCTGGTCTCTGAGGGTTAGGGCAAACTTTACCTATATACATGCACAACTTTCAGAGAGCATCAAAACATATCTTCATGTGGTTGATACGATGTGGTAGCCTTAATAGTATTATGATGGTACCAGTGGGTAAAACCATATACATGGCTTACAATATGTAGTACAAAATATCTCTTAAAAGTCAATGGTTTTAAGCTTTTTTTTTTTCCATTCAAGACCCCCTTACCTCATACTAGGGCAATAGATAAAGCCATAGTTCCAAGAATATCTGGAGAGGAAATCAGCACTAACTCAGATTTCTCTCTCCTTAGATGACCTTCAAGCTGGGCTTCCAAGAAAAAAAAAAAATAGACATTACCTCCAAGTCAACTGAACTAGCCATTACTGTGAGGGCAATGCTCTGTGTCCGCCTATGGAGGCCAGTTCCACCCCTGGTAACCTACTTACATTGTCCACTTACATTGTCCTAACAACTTAAGCCTCTACTTAAAGGGGTTGTTCACCTTTGAGTTCACTTTTAGTATAATGTAGAGTGATATTCTGAGACAATTTGCAATTGGTTTTCATTAGTGATGGGCGAATTTATTCGCCAGGGGCGAATTTGCAGCAAATTCCCGTGATTCACCGCTGGCGAATAAATTCGCGAAACGCCAGCAAAACGTGACGAGCCGAAAATTACGCGTCGAAAATGACGCGACGCGACGGAAACGACGCGACGCGCGACTCGTTTCGCAAATTTTTTCGCCAATTCGCGAATTTCGCTGGAAATTCACAAATTTTTCGGCGAAGCGAAATGGGTGAGATTCGCCCATCACTAGTTTTCATTTTTTATTATTTGTGGTTTTATAGTTATTTAGCTTTTTATTCAGCAGCTCTCTAGTTTGCAGTGTCAGCAAATTGGTTTCTAGGGTACAAATGACCCTAGCAACCCTGCATTGATTTGAATAAGAGACTGGAACATGAATAGGAGATGGATTGAATAGAATGATAAGTAATAAAAAGTGGCAATAACAATACATTTGTAGCCTTACAGAGCATTTGTTTTTAGATGGTGTCAGTGACCCCCATTTGAAAGCTGCAAAGAAACAGAAGAAAATTGCAAATCATTAAAAAACTATGAAAAATAAAAAATGAAGACCAATTGAAAAGTTTCTTAGAATTGGCCCTTCTACAATATACTAAAAGTTAACTTGAAGCTGAACCACCCCTTTAAAGAACATAAGTTCACTAGGATGTGGGACGGGGGAGTACACCAGTATCTGAAGATTGACAGATTTAAGATTTTCCAACTCATGCACAGAAATAGTAATGCAGTCACTTGCTTTATTCTCTGAGACTCACTGGTCCTCGTTTTTTTTCTTTTCAGCTTGAGTTACATAAAACAGACTGATAACTAAAGAAAAATACTATATTAAATAAATAGAATCAATGTTGGACAATGATTTGAATCGGATACCTCCTTATTAAAACTGCTAACTGGTGTTGTTTTCCATTCTCTCTTGCTGTCAGTTATTGTTCTCCAATTTACACATTTTTGCTTATTTTTATATGCTGATTTGTCGGTTTATTCCATTTATATGTCTATATATACACTGTATGCTTGTGATGATTTGCATCATGTGAAATCAAGAGCTTGTAGCTTTGACAACAAATTTGTGTGAATTTTCACATCTCTTCCTGGTAAGATGATAGCGGGAAGACCTATAAAATTCCACTAATGAGTCCGGTCTTCAGTTTTTCCTTTTTTCAAATACTGTTGGAACATGTGTCACAGTAGAAATTTCTCAACAGAGACCCCTAAATACTGAAGGAAATATTATAATTCTCAAAATAAATTCCTTATTCCTTACCAAAAGCAGTAGCACCTTGGTCTGAAAAACCATAGAGGGCCTATGTTGCTAGGGAAAATGTTACTTATTGGGGATTTTAGTGAAAATTTTAGGGAAAAATGTACCTTTCTAATATAAAATAATTTTCCTTAAGTTCTATTTCCATTAGGGTTTATGAAGATGTTCCTTTGTTGTGTTGCGGTATATAATTTGCACAAAAATACTGTTATTCACCGGCACTGATCATTTTATGGATCCCCCAATAAGTGGAAGGTGCACCAAAAAAATCAAGATTAGAAGGAGAAAAGAAATGTAAGAAATGATTTGCATTTATGTATATTTTATGCAATGTGTGGCAGAACCAACAAAACTGCATTTAATATATGACAACTGTTTGTGGAATAAGTGTGCCTATTTTGACCCCCCCATTTCTTTTCTCCTTTTATTCTATAATTTACATAGGATGTTAGTGTCTCAAGCTGACTGGGCCCTTCCTTATCACCTCCCACATTCTCCTGTTTTGTTATAATGCCCTTACAGCAGTGTTTCTTAACCTTGAGACGCCAAGAGGCAGATTTACTAAATTCCTGTGAAGTATTCGAAATTCGATTTAATTTTCAAAAAGATTTGAATTCGAATGTCGAATAACTTTTTTTGAGTACTTCAACCATTGAATTTTAAAAAATGGGATTGATTCGAATGATTTGAATGATTCGAATAAAAATCTATTCGATCATTCCACCATTCGATTTAAAAAAAAAAAAAAAATTTGATTGCCTAGTTTGTCAGATTAAACCTACCGAATTTCTATTAAACCCTATGGGAAGCTTTTCTAATGGTTAAAATCGTTCGATCACATTTTTCTTATTCGCTAAAATCCTTCAAATTTGAAGTCCGAATTCGAAGGATTGCAAATCGATCAAAATTCGATGGTCGAACTCGAGGGTTAATTAACCCTCGAATTTGACCCTTAGTAAATCTGCCCCTAAATGTTGTTTCACTGCAACTCCCAGAATCCTTCAGGACATAAGGTTCAAGTCATGCACGTTTGCAACATCTGGGGCCCTCAAGTTTAAGAAACAAACTAATGTACTTGAGGCATGGGCAATGAATGAATTGCTCTATAGAGGAGATGCTCAGAGATACCATAAAACTTATAGCAATACAAACACAATTCTGTAGGAAAATGTAAGTTTATATATCTCTTAACTATCAAAAAAGCTTTTTTTTTTTTTTTTTTTTTTT
>CM044435.1:120921945-120933461 GCA_024363595.1 Xenopus borealis | reverse complement strand
ACCACTAACAAATCCACCCTTTATTCCATCAGTCTGCATATTTCTGATCAAAGACACCCCTTCCTTATGTTGCAGTCAAACCTGAAACTCACAATGGATCAATATTGGCTACAAATGCGAATCTCTGTTTAAAGTAATTGCCTACCCAGATGTACATCAAATCCATGCGGGTGATTGCTTCTTAACTAACATGCATTTAAACATCTGTTTCTCTTAGTTTCTCCATATGTCCAATTTATCTTTTAAGCTTTTCGTGGACAAAGACTGTCCATTGAAGCTTTCTTCATATAATCAGGTAATAATTTGCTCTACTTTGGATGCAGAATGGCAGGTCTTTTTGAATGCAGCCCTTGTGAATATAAGAGGCATTATTGTGCCTTAGCAGGCATTGAAACAGTCTTCAGCATATTGCAATATCACTGCTTCACTCATACACAGCAGCAATTTATAACAATCAGTTGGTATAAACTTTGCTTTATGTGGAGTAGGTGCCTTTGTTAAACCTTGGTGTTATGAACATTCCATTCCATGTAATTATTGTTTTGCTGCTACACACTTCAAAGTTAATTACACTTATCCAATCAGATGTAAAAAGCAACTCTAAATGGAAATATCCTCAATGAAGTGTACCCAAAATAGGTCAGAGCAACATTGTTCCATGCCCCTCTCCAATATGACTTGTCTTAGAGTGTGACAATCACCAGAATATTTTGTTTTCATATTGATAATTATATCAGGGGTTCCCAAACTGTGGGGAAGCAGCTTGAAAACTGATTTGGGGGAGAGTATTTGATGCCTCAAATAGTGCTGGATGGCAAGCCCACCGGTAATTTATTGTGACATTTTGGAGTGAATGAACCCTTATCCGCTGCATTAGGAAATGTTGAAACTGTATCAGGATGACTTATAACTATGTTTATATATCTTTAACTTAAAGTTGTCACCAGATTTGGGGCACTCAAAATCCAAAGATGACTGCTGCAATGCCACAAGTTCCTACTGATACTATCTGACATCCATTTGGTTTAGCCATAGAGTCTGGCAACTGAATGTGTGCATATAGAATGATTTGCTCTTGGTCATACTGTGTGCATGTTTACTGGAACGCATGCTGATAGATGTAGAATTTATGGGCAATAGCACTAAACATGAAGCATTTTTGGAGTTGACCTCTGTGCCCCAGATGTGCTCTGAGCAGTCGTGTAAATGCTCGGATTGAATGAAGAAATATAGCCCGTTGCAGCTCCCCCAATATTCTGTAAATAGGCAAATCATAGGATTATTTGCTTGTCTATTCCCAGAGAAAGTCTAGGAAAAAGGAAAGTCTGTTAAAATAAACACAACACCTTAGGCAACCTTCACCTGTGCCAACAGCATGGTATGTGGTTTCCCGGGAGATCAGACTGACAGTGACTGAATAGCTCAGCCTACAGTATGTACCAGCTTAATGAGGTTAGATGAGCATCATTAATGTGGAACTAGGCTAAGGCAAAGGATCACTCAACAGCTCAACACTCAACATATATATATATATATCTGTACTCACCAATAAAAGAAGCTGCTCTTTATATAACTTTGCAAACTAAGGCCTACGGCATGCTGGACATATTCTCTACCAGCCTCTTTCAGCTGAAAGCCAAATAAACCTTGAAAGGGTGATTGGCTGGGAGATACCAGATCAATTGGTACGATTGTAACTGCAATTTGGTTGTGCAAAAACAGATCCAAGTTCCTCACCTAAACACGCTTAAAGTATCTTTGCTTAAAGTACAATTGCATCCCTCCAACTAATGTCATGAGTCATTCTCGAGAGAACACCAAATTCTGGTGTTCCATCACATCCAGAATATGTCCATGTGCACCACAGCTACTTTAGTTCTCAGATGCACCAATCCCAAATGCCACCAATGTCTCCCCATGACTTCCAGCATCATCACTAACCTGTTATGAGTGTATAATAAGATCACTTTGGAGTTACTGTTAACATGAGAGACTGGAATGTTCCTATACATAGAGGCCAAGCTTCTGCATATATATAACTGGGAAATAAATGGCTTAAGAATCAAACAGGCTTGCATCAGGCCAAGAAAATGCATTCACGCTTGCACAGGAAAGTGGTTATCTTATTCTGCGTTCCATTTATCAGCAGATCTATATTCATTTTGCAATTGTCTCTGTTGAAGATGTTTAGATGATCTTCCTAGGGTCATTTGAGTCGGCCGTCTCTAAGCATCAGTGCGGAAAGAAATTGTGCTTTGCCCCCACTTCCATAGTGAAACCCACTAAAACGGTTCAGTTAGAGAAATTGCTGAGGGGTTACTAAGTGCTTACATTATAGTGCCGCTTGATGTTCCTCAGTCCCTTACAGCTCTGAGGATGCAGCAAGATAAAAAAAATGCTAAGAAAAGACAATACAATTATTTTCACGTTAATTATTGAGAATGCTATCAAGTATTATAATGTAATGCTATTATGTAAAGAAAAGGATTAATAGGATTAGTTTCTGTGAGGTAATAATCCATTTCTAAAATTTGTTTTTCTGTGCTTTTAACAGCCAAAAATGCCAATCATTGTCATAATGCATGATAAAATCTGGCTTCTGAGCTGATTCTTTTCTTTAGCGCACTTCAATATGTTTCACTAAGCTGCTTTCGTTTTTACACTAACAGTGACTTTCTGACAAGACTTTAGAAAAAAAATGCTGAACTTAATTACGAAGGTTCTGCTTATTTAATTGCAAACGAAATTATGTCTATTACCTGTTTGTTCTGACTGGAAAGGATACACTAGCGATATAGAGATGGTCTACAAGGAAAACTAGCTGAGCAAGGCCTATGGCAGTTCAACTTTTCAGACTAAAAGATTATATATATATATATATATATATATACATATACATATATACATATACATATGTTCATCTGGGTGGCACTCTGCTCCTTGTGTAGTACCTGGGTGCACAGTAAAGTTTCACATAAATTTCCAAATGACCAACAACACCTTATATATATATATCAGGGAATGAGAGAGAGGGGGGCGGGCAAAGAGTAGCCTGAGTAAAAATAATCAATATAAGTCCAAAGTATGACAGCAGGTCTTGAAAACAGTAAAACATTTTACTTAACTAATATCTGTGATGTATCACTATGGGCTCCAGTATTGCCCCTTCATATGGCATCTCATTTATGAGTTGGCTTGAGCATTAGCATGCGTGTCAGGTTTTAATTGGCTTGGAAGCGATACATTGATGATGTGTTCCTTCAATTTGAGTGGTGAGGACTGCCTGGCAGCCCTACACTGAGTTGTTCATTAAGCTAGATTCACCTTAGCTTGTAATCAGCACACCAAACTAGTGACAGGCGATTCTATCCCGTTTCGCTTCACCGAAAATTTGCGAATTGGCGAAAAATTCACGAAACGAGTCGCGGCACATTTTTTGATGCGCGTCTCGTAGTTTTTTGACGCGTCGCATCAGTCATTTTCGGCATGCAAATCTTTTTTTTTTTTACGCCACCGAATTTTCAGCTGGCGAATTTTCGCTGGCGTTTCACGAATTTATTCGCCGGCTGCAAATCGCGGGAATTCGCCGCAAATTCGCGCCTGCCGAATAAATTCGTCCATCACTACACCAAACTACTTTGGATGTTGTTACTCATAAGACAAGGAATTCAAGATCCAGAGGCATCTTCTAGATCAGTTAAAAGTTGGCCAGGTTTCAACCTAGGGCATACAGTATGTCCTTTTTCAAACTCATCTACTGTGTAACTATGTCAGATACTTCCCTTAGAGTTCTATGGGACATTAATCTGTTGTGCTGCAGGAGGTGGACTGGGAGGCTAAAATCATCTTTGTCAACAGAAAAAAGGGTAAAAACATTAAGGAAATTAACAAGTTTACAGCCAAAAAGGATTACAAAGTCAATGCCTGGGCCTCATATCAAGAGTTGCCAGAATCACAAAAACATTTGAAGGTTATGAGGCAGAAACATGGAACCCTTATTATTACCACCAGATGTATTATATGAAGAGTTAGATACAATCAAGAGAGTCGAGAGGGCTAGAGAGGCACTGACAATAGCAAAGATGTTGATCTTAGATATTTGGTTTTATTGAGCTGAGTCTTGAATATTACACAGGAACTGGCAACAAAATTAGACTATCTAGGCATCATGGAATATGAGTTACTTCCAAGGCTCAGGAGTCTAAAATATGCACCTTTTCTTCATCCTTTTTCCGTTCAAACAAGATCATTAAGTATGTACTTGTTTGTACTTGTGGCTTGATCTTAGTTAAGAAAGCTGTTTTGATGATGAGGGACAGAACTTCCCAACTTTTGTCAAAAAGGAATACCAATGAAATGGAAGTGGCGTCTTCTGTATGTTAACCATGCAATGATCTTCGACTACAACCCATAGAGGTTGTTGAATGCTATAGACTCTTACATTTATTTGCTGACTTTCATGCTTACAGTCTTTGGCCCATTGCATCCCCCCAAACATGTCATATTTAGTGATGGGCGAATTCACCCAGTTTCGCTTCGCCGAAAAATTCGTGAATTTCCAGCGAAATTCTTGAATTGGCGAAAAAATTTGCGAAACGAGTCGCGTCGTTTTCGACGCACGTCGCCTCAAAAACAAATTTATTCGCTGGCGGCGAATCGCAGGAATTCGCCATGAATCGGCCCTGGCAAATAAATTCGCCCATCACTAGTCATATTGGATCTTCATCCCCTCCTTTTAAGAGTCTAATATTTAAGCCAATAACAGTCAAAGCATGGTATTTCCTCTACGGCAGACCTAGAAATAGACAAACGGTGCTTACATCTGAAAGTGAGATTAAAATACTCCTACATAAGTGTTTAGAGACAGATTTAGTGAACTGAAAGATACAATTATGTGGGACAATCTCAAACTGAGCAACAAAAATCAAAAGCATATTTTACACAAACAAGCTCAGCCATGAAACAGAAGGCTACACCGCAATGTTAAGGCTTGGTTATGTGGCAAATACGATTCTAAAATAATTTAACATTTTTCACTTGCAATAGGCGCCATTATCAGCACAGCTGCACGTGTTAAAAGAAGAGATAATCATTAGATTAGTAATTAAACACATAGTTAAATGATACCATTCTCATTAAATAAACTGGCTTGCATCCTTATTCAAAGAATCTTCTTAATGAAACATGAAAGAGAGGTATTACATCTGTCCAGCTCAAGTTGTGCCATGGAGACAAATCCAAAAATCTTAATCAACTCATAGTTTGTAGTTACCCAGTCACATGTTTGGTTACAGTATTGGGTCCACAGAGGTGGAGCACGCAGGGCGCCTTTAGAGAAGTGGGGAGCAGACAGGACCAAAGAAAGGGAGATGAGAAAAAGGAAGGGGTGAGACCTGATAAGCAGATGGGTAAAGGGAAGAATTGAAAATGGACAAAACAGAAAAGGGGTATAAGCAGAGAACAATATACAGTGGAAGTACAGTAAAAGCACAAAAGCAAAAATAAAGATATAGGATCCATTATCTGGAAACCTGTTATCCCATAGACTCTATTTTTATTAAAATAATTGGAATTTTTAAAAAAGATTTCCTGTATCTCTGCAATAATAAAACAGAATGAAGCAAACCCAGCCTATTCGATGTTTAAATTATTTTCTAGTAGACTTACAAAAAGATCCATTATCTGGAAAACCTGGTCCCAAGCATTCTGCATAATAGATCCTATACCAGGGATCAGAGGATAAAATGGAAGGGGACCTGTTATCCAGAATGCTTGTTACCTGAGGTTTTCTGGATAATGGGTCTTACCATAATTCAAATCTTCATACCTTAAGTCTACTAGAAAATCGTTAAACATTAAATAATCTCAATAAACTGGTTCTGGTTTATTATTACAGAAAAAAAGGTAATCTTTAAAAAATGGGGATTATAATGGAGTCTATGGGAGACGTCCTTTCTGTGAATCTTCGCTAAGCATTACATAATCTCAATCAGCTGCTTTTGCCTCCAATAAGGATTAATTATATCTTAGTTGGGATCAAGTACAAGCTACTGTTTTATTATTACAGAGAAAAAGAAAATACTTTTTTAAAACATTTTTTAAAATTCATTTAAAACTTTGGATGATTTATATGAAATGGAGTATATAGGAGATGCCTTTCCATAATTCAGAGCTTTCTGGATAAAGGATTTCTGGATAATGGATCCCATGTCTGTATATATGGCAAAATGGTTGAGTGTGTGCTCTTTGCCCTAATCTTGGCAGTAAACTACTGGTAGACAGCAGTACACAAGACTAGTGATGGTCGAATTTGTACTGTTGCGCTGAAAAATCCACAAATTCCCAGAGAAATTCACGAAATGGCAAAACATTTGCAAAACAGCAATGACATCTCATTTTTGATGCTGGCGTTCGTTTTTGGGCGCAGGCATCAGTTTTTGGATGCAGCCATAGGTTTTTGGAACGCCAGTGCAACTTTGTTGGTGGAAATATGCCAAAAAAACAGACAACGGCGTCCAAAAAAGCGGATGCCGGCGTCCAAAAAAGCGGATGCCGGCGTCCAAAAAAACAGGCACCGGCATATGATTTTTTTTTTTGACACAGATGAATTTTCGTGGGTGATTCACAAATATATTCACAGGCGGCAAAACACGGGAATTCGCCCATCACTACACATACACAAGACACAAGATTTGTTCTTGCTGTCAATCATAAAATCTAGTACCTAAATGATAGACAAAAGTCCCCAATATGGAGCAGCAGCAGCAATGCACAAGTCGGTGGTTGAAGCAGACTTTCCAGTAAGAAAGAATCCAGAATAAATTACCAGGGGGCAGTGTGGAGCACAAATGTGGTGATTGTCACCTCCAGGCATTGGGACATCTAGCATGGCTTCTGCTGTTTGCACTGAGAAACAAAGCTTGTAATTTATTCTGAGTGGTATATCTGTAAAAAAGCAACAGATAGTCTTGTAAAGTCAGGGTTAGATTTCCCATTAGAAAAAGTATGAATGCGCCTTAAAGATGCTAGAATTAGTCAATGCCAGGCTACCAGCTGTTAAGGCGAAAAAGCAGAACTCTGTGAAATTAATCAGGAAAATCTTTCCACCGCATTGAAATTTATTTGGCTCTGCTTTACATGAAGAGCATAGACAGGAAAATATTAGCTTTGCTGCTAATGCGGGACCATACACATTTCTTTAGAAAAGGGAAATGCAGTACACCACCATATTTCGGGCTCCTGCCTTTTAAAACATTTATTGCAGCAGAAATGTGGCACAGGTTTTCGGGGGCAACCCCTTAATCAGGTGTACCACATTTCTGCTGCAATAAAAGTTTTTAAAAGGCAGGAGCTCTAAATATGGTGGTGTGCTGCATTTCCCTTTTCTAAAGAAATCGTTTTGTTGGGCTTGGGAGCAGTCTGGAATTGAATGAAAACAAGTAAGTGTTGTGCCGAAGATAAAATTGTTTGGGAACATACAGATCTGTGATCGCTATAGGGACTTGCTGGCAGCAGGGATTATAGGGACTATCCTACTCTAAACCCTAACCCTAATAAACCTGACAAAGAGGTCCTCCATGAAACTTGTTTATTGCAGCTTGCACTCAGCTAATAATCCATGTAGGCCTCTATCTGGCCCACCTAGATGAATTTATGTGCTTCTGTCTTTTTTGCATTTAAGATGGGAGAACCTTTTGGTGATCATCAGTGTATGCAAGAAAGTACTATACTGCAACCTTAGAGGATTCACCACTAAAGAAACGTGCCTGGCCCCTTTGTCTTATGGCTGGCCTTTTATTTTAAAATCAACCATGTCAAGAAGGTTATAGAGTGATTCTAGAACTCAGGAGATTATATTAAAAATGGGTTTAATAAGAGTTCTGTGCAAGTACTCCAGACTACTTTCCTATTCTAGCTTTGCCCGACTCTTAGAATAATGGAGGACATTGCTTTACCAATGTTTGGTTATTGCTAATCTGAAGGCAATTGCCCAGATCTATGGCTGATGGTACTAGCGCGCATAAAGTAAGAAAGACGGCTGAAATGCTGAATTCCACAAGGGCAGCGGCAGCTGTGAGAATGCATGCGATTTGCATAAAACATATCTGGCTGTAATTTCAGCCAATTAGTAGCTGTAAAATCAAACCAATCATAATAGGCACATAATGTCCCTTTATTTAAAAATCTTTGCAAGTATTATGTGCGGTATCCTGCGCAGGAACTAGCACACTAACAAATTTAGTGACTAACAGAAATATAGGGAACATTAAGCATAAAGTGTATGGACTCCTGAATCATCTCCAGACCTTTAATGATTCTTATCATCTATGCATTTGTATGTTCTCTGGGATTTGGTTAGGATCTCCTTTAGAGAGGACTGAAGTGCGTTACAGGTTTGTTGATGATTTATGGGTATGTGGGTAACATACAGTAAAATACTAAAACTAGTTTATCTGACCAATGTCTTGGCCTGCTCTGAGATGCTGAGAAGCTTGGTCTCAGACTGAAAAATCAATTCCAGTGTTTCAGAAAGATTTTTTTAATTTTAATTTAGATTTTATGTTCCAGTTTGTAATATTGCTAGTTACTAGACAGGTTTGTGATGTGTAACAGCCTTTCTGATGTTGATGACTACTTTCAATATTTTCCCAGACTTCAGCACAACCAAGGCAGGTCCCTGGTCACTTCATCAAATGGTTGCTGAGTTAGGAATTCTAGGAAATTGTTCCAAGCCAACTCTTGCGCGTATTCTACATCCTTCCATCTTCTTGGTCTTCAATCAAGCCCTCTCTTTGTTGGGTTGGGAATCTTTCTGCAGTGGGACTGATGGGAGACCTGTTAACTACAAAGATGAGGCCAACTTAAACAGGGTTGAACTAGGCCAACAGAAGACACTGGGAAAAAAACCTGGTGGCCCCGGCCAACCCAGACCCGATCCTTGCCTGCTTTACACTATCATTCCCCAACTGCCCTCCCATACCCAATTGCACCAAAGTAAGTTAAGCTGCACATCTGGGGGGCTTTAGGGGCTGGTGGTGGGTTAGAAGGTGGGGAGCGAGGGCCCCAGAGGGGATATGCAAACTTCTGGGGTAGGAATCCTGGTGGGCCTCACAAACACAGGTCCAACCCTGGAGGTAAATAAGGAACAGACAAGAATAAGGCAAATTCATGGTAGGAGACAGGCGGGAAGTCTGGTTAGGCATCAAGAATCAAGGTGAATGAACAGGTAGAAAGCAGAAGTACACACAGTACAATAGGCTTGGGCAGTATCTGTATAACCAGATGCCAGATTGGGCAAGGATAACATTCAGCAAATCCAAAAAGTGCTCTCAAATGTTTAAGAAATGATGCAGTGACATCAGAACATGTGATAACATCTTGGGGCACACTCAGCGAATCCTAACTAGTTATGAGCGAATCTGTCCCGTTTCACTACAAAATTTGCAAATGTCGAAGAATTTGTAAAACACATTGAAATCAATGGGGTCAATTTTTTTTGAACACATGAGACAATTATTTCTTGCAGCAAATGCATTAAAGCGAATGAGAGCTTCTTCTTGTGGCAACTTTGTTGTCTGTGCAACTTTTTAGTCCAAATGCATTAGAGTCAATGGGTGCTTTTTCTAATGCCGATTTTATTTTGTCCAAATGCATTCAAGTCAATGGTTGGTGTTTCTTATCAACAATTTTTTGTTTTAACAACTTTTTTGTTGCTACAAATTTTTCCACAGCAAATTTTTGCTGCAGTTTCCCGAAAACAATTGGTGAAATGCGGAATTTCACCTCAAATCCATTCACTCATCACTAGTCATGACACGTAATGAATGATAATTTAATGTGCACTAGGATGCCTAGGGAAGGAGAGCATTCCTTTCTCCCAGTGCTCTTTAAACTTGCTTTTTATTTACTCTTTGTACTTATCTAATTAATGGAATACTCAAATCAGAAAGTATTTAGCCTCTTGCGTTTTATTGCTCTTTTTATGAAGGTGTTAAATTTGTGTTCTTCACTGTCTCTCTATCTTCAAACTTCCTTATCTCCTAATCTATTACAAAGAGGGTATGGCCAACACAATGATGCAGTGGTCCATTGTCAAGAGCCAAATTACATGAACTCATTGCCTGTACTGGAACATACCATTAAACAGCTGGGGAATGCACTAAGCACAGTCCTGCAGAATATATTTTTCTGGAAAACCATTGTAATTTATTCCTTAAGCTTACGCATGAGAGTTACCTCACAAGCGCAAAGTTATTATTTCACCAAAACGCATGAATGGATTCAGTATATAGAGTGATTTGACATACATTCCCCAATTTGGCCACCCCATTCATCCATTTCAGTGTGTAGAAGCGATTTGACATACACTTTCCAATTTGCCCGTCGCATTCATCCATATAATGCACAGATTACAAAAAAATGTGCTCATTACTCTAACAATGACTCCCCATTTTGTGGACCCACGCCTCATTGCTGGGGTAATGAGCTCCAGGGGCCCTTTGCATTTAATTGCACTTGAGATATATGCAAGGTGGCATCGCTCGTGAATTGGAATTAGGAGCCTGTTCTTGCTCTGTGTCAAGCACTTTGCTTAGCAAAGCTTTCATACCTTGCTGCAATTTGTAGGGCAGTGCACTCCCATAAAACCATTCAGTTAAATGTGAGGGAGTCTACCATCATCATTATACTTAGTATAGCTTTACATTGATTAATTCCCACAAGCAACTCTCTACACACAATCATTCTTTAAAGTGGCGGATACAATTACTGGCATAAGCGTGGAAAAGATTTTCCGTTCATCGGCAGAGCCGACTAAGAGAGAATGAACATTATTGGTCTTTTTTATAACACCCACGGGTAGAACTAAGCAGCATTTCATAAGGGGCTATTGCAATATTTACAGCACTGACATGCTAGGCCTTTGGACATCTTGAATTCAATTTGAAATAGCATTGTACCTGTGAATTAGACTGCCAGACAATCCTGCATGCCTCTATTTCTGAAATGGAATAGCTACAGTATACCAATCTGTCTTACCATTTGTCTATCAGTTAATCATCAATCTTTCATCTGTGTATCTAGCTACCATATATCATCTATCTATCTATTTATCAATCACTATCATCTATCTATTATCTATCATCTGTCTATCTATCTATCTATTATCTATCATCTATCTATATCTGTCTACCCAGCTATTCATCTTTCTCCCTATCCATGTATCTATGTTTCCATTTATCTATCTATACATCCTTCTGTCTCTCTATTATCTATCTATCTATCTATCTATCTATCTATCTATCTATCTATCTATCTATCTATCTATCTACCCAGCTATTCATCTTTCTCCCTATCCATGTAATGCATCTACATTTCTATCTATCTATCATCATCTATCTACCTATTGATCATGTATGTATGTATGTATGTATGTATCTTTTATCTATTTATCTATCATCTATCTGTTTATGTATTTATCTACCCAGCTATTCATCTTTCTCCCTATCCATGTACTG
>CM044435.1:120904189-120921604 GCA_024363595.1 Xenopus borealis | reverse complement strand
TCAGTCATAGTAGGCACACCTCCAGAGATGTAGTGCTTTTTTGTTTTTAAATTGGATGATGTTTAGGGTGGGAGGACATGCAGATTATAACTGGATAGAGCCTGTGAGAAAAGGGTCATAACCTCAACTGTTCAGATTTTCTTTTACTGTTCTGTAAGCGACATTGAGTTTATTCGGGGCTTATATTCAATATATATTGTCGACAAATCAGAAGTATGTGCCATTGCCATAAATGAATTTCAAGCTACGTGGCAATCCTTCAGGCCGAAGCTATTTTGGCAATCAGTAACTCCCATATTTTCAGCTCTAATATCCCCATTCCAGTTGTTCAGTGTCTATACAAATCTTGCTTTCCGAAATTGATGCCTTTAGTATGAAAGTAGATGTATATGTTTATTTTCAATCCGGAGATGACAAATCATTCATTGTTGCTTCCAAGCTCCGATCTCAGAGTATTATCAAGGCTGTAATTATATGACACACAGAAGCTGTGAAGTATTCAACAGAGCAGAAATGAACTGGGAAAATGCATGTGTGTTGGGAAAACAGATGTACTGACAATTCGAAAGTGTATTGTGAGGATTATGAAGCTTCTATCTTTTCCTGTGGTTAACTTTATGAACTTTTGATCTTCTTTTCTTGTAAATTCATGTTTTGTTACAACTTCTACAGTTGCTCCTCACAACCACCTAGGCCTTTAGCTTGCTACTACATTTTTAGTTATAGTGCATGCAGCAAAGAACGAAAACAGATGTTGAACTGAATACATTATAAATGGTTCCGAAAGTTACCTGCATTAATACATGTTCTTTGCAACTTTAGAAAGTGCCAACAATCACCTTCAGTCTGCTCTGATGAATGGCAACTGCAAACATGTATGATAGGGAACCCGAAACTACCATCAGCCTGGAGCATGGATGCAGCAAACAAGAGGAACCCTGAAACTCCTGCCAGCCTGGACCACTGAGGCAACTCACTAGAGGAACACTGAACCTACCACCAGCCTGGACCTTGGATGCAGCTCACTAGCAGAGCCCTGAAACTCCTACCACCCTGGACCATAGATGCAATGTACTAGGGAAACCTACACTAGGGAACAATGAAACTACCACCAGTGTGGACCATGGATGCAACTTACTAGGATGAACCTAAAACTACCTTCAACCTGGACCATGGATGCAACTCACCAAGGGAACCCTGAAACTGCAGCCAGCCTGGACCATGCATACAGCTTACTAGGAGAACCCTGAAACTACCACCAGCCTGGACCATAGATGCAACTTACTAGGAGAACCATATAACTACCATCAGCCTGGACCATGGATGCAACTCACTAGGAGAACCATATAACTACCACAACCCTGGACCATGGAGGCAGTTCACTATGGGAACCCTGAAACTCCCACCGGCCTGGACCAAGCAGCAATTCCAAGTTTCTTCTAGTGAGTTGCATCCCATGGATTCAGCAGACTTGGATGTAGAAAATCAGACCCCATATGGACTTTATTTATAGAATACAATTATACTGGAATTCTGGAAAATCATTTAGTTGTGTACACAATACCTGGTGAAGAAATATCTTTAACTGCAGTTTCAAAACATGTCATTTTGACAACTGGAATGAAAGAAAACTGCACAAAAACTGCATGAGAATCAAGCGCTATTTCTTGTTCTCACTTCAACCCATGGAGAATGATTATAAGGCTGAGACATCCCAGACTGCATTGACCATTTTCATTAAACAACCGATCAATGTAGCCCTTTAAGATCCCTAACCTAGATGTATGTGTACTGGAAATGGACATTGCCAAAGGAGATCTTTCAGTATTGCCAACCATCCATTTCAATAACATGATAGCTGTTTCACCTTTGAAAAAAAAATATTAGTACTGCAGTAGGGCTGCTGAATCAGTGGAGTGGTCCACTAACATTTCAAGATATGTCAATGCCTTAGAAACCATTTAATGTGGGAAGCTTTGATCATCTTTATGTAGACATCGGTAAAAGAGACATTTGGACAAAAGGCCTGCATATCAGTGTTCTGCCAAAGCATGGTGCCTTTAGTCTAATGGACCTTCATTAGGAATTGTTTAGGCATTCATCTCTAGATTTTACAATTTGCTGCTTCGTCCAAAATCACATTCATTTTTTTAACATTTGTGGTTCATTTAATGCAAAAACAAGCACTGCTGGTCTGGAGCATCATTACCAATTATACAGAATCAGGTGTTTCACTCTGGGGCTTGTACAAGACCTTAATATCCTGAGACAACATTAATCCAGAATATAAAACCACAAAAAAACACACCAGGAACTGTCATTGGGTGAAATGTAGCTGGCTGGATCTGTCTGATTTTCTCCCTAATGCTGATGCAGTGTAATACAAACCCATTTAGCAGAGCTTCTGTGTAAAACAAAGTCTGCAGAGATCTAGAGAACAAAAAGTAATGAATCATGTGTATCTCCTTCTCTATATGACAGGGAGTAAAAGAAATACAGCTCAAACTAAGCATAACCATTCATCACAGAGCTACAGCCCATCCCGCAGTGCCAAAAGCAACGATGTCATGTAAATTATCCTGCTCCATGACATTGTAAAATAAACTCTTTCACTTATTAACTTCGGTTTGCTTGTAATAAAAGCCAAATTTGCCGACTGGTCCGCGGCCAATGAAGAGAGATGGCAGGTATGATCACCGGTGGTCATACTAGGCAGGTCTTGTTGCACTATAATACAGTAGCACGCAGATTATTCATGTCTTCCACGGTGTGATGGCCTGTAATGCTCTAACAGATCTCAGATGGAAGGGATAATGCTTGTCTAGGTGTGCAGCATGGTCCCTTTGCCACCATTATTTCCTTCCTGCTCAGTCATCCTCTGTTTTGGAACATTACCCCATTGCAGATATTTTGCTTTTGTATAACTCTGGTTATTTGTGCTCATCTCAGGGCTGTCTTCTTTTATCTCAGTCAGATTTATGATAGGGATATATAAGGAACTATGGGTCTAGATCAAGTTGTAAGCACACCAGACCACAGACAGAGTGCAGGGAAGCTTGGTGCTGGGAAATTTTGGACTCTAACTGGAAGACTGAATTGCCCATAAGGCAGCATAGATACAACTATGCACAATTCTGAATTCATCATGACTTGCAACTGCAGTCCAGAAATAAGCAGTAAAGTATTTCAATGGCCTATAAAAATGCTAATCTGTATAAGGTGCATGTACAGCTCATGCAAAACATTAGAGAAAGGGCTTGTTTTTAGAATGATGGGCAAAGTGCAAACAGGGGCAAACCAAGGAGCATCTTATTATCACCTGTTCCAGCCTATTGTTAAATACAGGGTTCCCTTGTGCTCTCGAGTGCTGCTCTCTACACCAGATATGCTAGCAAAGTGTTTCCTCATCTTTTTTTTTGGCTTGGCCTTATTGATTCCAGCTGGGACAGTGTTTTCTTTTTTGCTCATTTGGTACTTTATATCTTAGCCAAATACGACATTTTATGGTATTGTCTTTGTTTCACATAAATAATATGTATTCATGTATTCAGGCTATCTATTAAAGTGATTAATAGAATTAGGGGCTGCCATACCGATGCTCTGTAGAGAGGAAGGGCAATTAATTATATCTTTAGACAACAGGATTCATCAGGCTGTACCATTTCTTACATTCAAACAGATCAAGCCACTTTGGATTGTGTGTTTGACACAGAATAACTAAATTCCCTTTTTCCCACTTAGCACAGAATATTGTGTCACAGCATCCCATCCAATTAAAGAGTTCACCATTGAAAACAATGGAGCTTTGGTATGCTAATGAAAAGGTTAAATGCATTAAATGAGTTAAGATAACTTTAGATAACACAGTTTCTTCAATTAACCATGAGTCATGACGCATTTAACTCACAAATCCAAGTGACTATATATATATATTCGAGTGATTTTTGGGGAATTTTAGTAAATTTGCCCCTTAATCACTATTTAAATAACCTCCACCACATTGTTTGAGAAGTGCCAGTGACATCACCAACACAATTAACTTTGGCTTTCTGGACACACCAATCGGGGTGAGTGGCCCCCTGGGGACTGAATGCTGTACTTCATTTTAGCTGTTTCCTGAAGGATTGGTTTAATTTCTGTGTGAATATATGTCAATCTATAATTGATCGTTTATTTAAGTAACAAAATATGCCAGATTGGTGGTTTTGTATATATATATATATATATAAATATATATATATTATATGGTTTTGTACAGTATATATATATATATATATATATATATTGCATGTTTGTATACTCTTGAGAAAGATCCCTGTGAGGGATTGAAACGTCGAGTTAAAAAAAAGTTTTTCTTTATTTTGCCTGAAAACCTGTGAGTGCCGCCATTCTTCACCTATATATATATATATATATATATATATATATATATATATATATATATATATATATAGATGAGTTCGTGTTTTACAGTCATACTGTCATACTGAAGGTCTTTTCATTTCAAAACCCATAATTGGTAAGAATAATCCATTTGAATTGATAGTATAAAGGACTCCTGGTGTGTGGAATTCCCAGGCCAATGTTCCGAGTCTGTCCTTTTCAGCATTTGCTCTCTATGCATCATTACTCTGCTCAGTTTGCCTGGTCTCAGTAGCGTGGGTTCCCTTGGGATAGCTCTAAATTCCATGATTATGTCTATGTATCCGTCTTAAGGCTTCTGCCTCCTGCAAGGATCGCTATTCCCACTGACCATTAAATCTCAGATAACAGGCATGGGAAGGTATGTGTGTGTGAGCTTATTAAAGGGACACAATTATAACACCATATCCATTTTTCTACATTTCCATCTCATTTCTCATGCTTCAGTTTTCAATTATCATATGAAATCCCATATCTGAAGGAGCATAATACCGGTAAATTTTTCATTTTAAAAACAACGTTGAACTTAAAACTGTTGATTTTGCTAAGTAAAAGAGGGCTGCTCCGAAGCCTCAACCCCATATGTCATAAAAGGTACAACGTTTACCCAGGAGCAATAACCCATACCAACCAATAAGATGTTTACTTTTAAACAGCTGAGCAGTAAATGCAATCTTCTGATTGCGTTATAGGAGTTACTGCTCCTGGGCTAATTTAGTGCCTTATGTTACATGACACAATGAATCACTGCACATAAAATCAATACACTGACATATCTCAAAGCAGGAGAGCCGTGGTTGTGGCCCATCACCCACCCACAACCCACCTCTCGGTGGGCAATAGGTCAGCCTGAACCATGTATCGCTAGTATATATGCCTTACCCTTGTATGCCGATCCAGATCAGCATCTGACAAGCATCAGATGCAAATACTATACAAGCATCATGGGCAAGAAGCTTTTCTGTTCTTCGTTACTAATAAATGGAGATTAATTCCTTTTCAGTTCATTAAAGCAACAGTTCAGGATAAAATTAAAAACTGGATAAATAGATAAGCTGTGCAAAATATAAAATGTTTCTAATATAGTTAGTCAGGGAAAAATGCAAACTATAAAGGCTGGAGTGAGTGGATGTCTAATATAATAGCCAGAATCCAACTTCCTGCTTTTCAGCTCTCTAAATCTGAGTCAGCGACTTGAAGAGGGACCACATGGGACATATCCGTTCAGTGAGTTTGCAATTGATCCTCAGGTTTCAGCTCAGATTCAAAAGCAACAGTTATGACCCATGTGGCCCTCCCTCAATTCACTGATTGGATACTGCCTGGTAACCAGGGTATTCAGTCAGTGTAAACAAAGAGAGCTGAAAAGCAGGAAGTAGTGTCCTGTTCTTTTAGGTTAGACATCCAGTCACTCCAGCCTTTATACATTACATTTTTGGCTAACTAACTATATTAAAAACATTCTTTATTTTGCACAGCCTATCTATTTATACAGTTTTTACTTTTATACTGAACAATTCCTTTAAGGGAGATGGTGTACGCACCATAAGCTCTATCTAACAATGCACACTAATAACTGGATACATACATGGAGTACATTCCATGATAGATAGACTTCAGTATCATGAGTGGAGCACCATGGGACAGGCCCGGACTGGCAATCTGTGGGTTAGGGCAAATGCCAGATGGGCTGCTATATAGTGCCATAGAAAGTCAGTATTTAGTGGGCTGGTGGGGGCTGTTTGGGCCTCTTTGCGGGTTGATTGGGCCTCTGTGTACCTGAAATGCCAGGGCCTATTTTGATTCTCAGTCCGGTCCTGCCATGGGATCACAGATATGGTATGCAGATAAGGACATTTGACCATTCAGAAAGAAATATGGATACTTTTATGGATCAGATGGTTTGTATTTTCAGGTTTAGGCACAAAATGTACAGCAGACCTTCAAGTAAGTATCAAATTGACTTATTTGCCATTATTATTGAAGGATTGCTGTCTCTCCAACAAAGAAGAGCAGCAGGTCCATGATCATCCTATTGGACATTCTCTTTTGGCTTTAATTTGCCTCTTATATAGCTGTAATTCATGGCTGGTTATTTGTGCAGATATGATACCATTCTGTAGAAAGAGTGCACAAGGTTCTGTGTTGGGCTCAGGGCCCATCTCTCATTACATAATCCCATTATTTTTATGGCATACAGTATAGTATACCAGCACATGTTTATCAAATCAGTAGCAAGTCAGTAAAGAAATACACCACGGCACCTAGTAATCCATTTGCCATAAGTATTCAGTCAAATTGATGAAGATTATGGTTGTGTGCATCAGAGACTAAATCAGAGACTCTTGACACTGTGGCCTTTAATCATGTCTGTCCCGATCACCATTGGTCCTGCTTGATATGTTTTCACTCTATCAGCGAAGCTAAATATGAAGTATGTGGCACTTCTTCACTGATTAAGACTATACTGAGATATTCACCAGGGTTTTTAGGAAATGGCTCATTCCCTATTAAGATTTATATCTGTCAGATGAAGCCTTTCTCTCAGAATAGACATCTAGCTGAAGCCTATGTGGAGTGATTTGACAAACACAGTGACAAACTGCCCCCTTTGTTCCATGTTACTGTGGTCACCCTGTCACTTTGTATCTCCAGGGACAGGTCCTTTCCTTCTCCGTCACTGTCATCTCTATGATGGGAGACACATACTTATTGCAACTTTGACATTCATTATTTTCATGCCAAGCATTTCCTGTAGCATCAAGCAACCCACGCTTCTTTGAGATGGACAGGTTCTCTCTCCATGTCACTATAATTATACCGGAGCTGCCAACATAACTGAACTCGTTGGCCATCTTGTCGCAGTCTTTTGACCCCTTGAATACGGAAAGGGTCAGTGGACCAGAGGTTCCTTCTGCCTTCCTCGGCATGTGGAAAAAGTCTCCCCGTACCCTCCCGACGGCATGTATTGGAAATGAATACCTCCTCATTCATTTCCTTTCATAGGATAAATCATTACATCTAATTTGTATGCAACTTGTAAAGAGAATAATGCTGCCCCAAGGCCATCATGAATATTTCAGGGGGAAGAGAAAATTATAATTCCGGTGTAATGCTTTTGTTAATCTTCTTTGTAATGGCACTGACAGGTATACAGCAGCGGGTGTACATGAGGAGTCGCAGAGGTGCCAGGTGCAGACCTCAAGGCATCACCTCAACAGGGATGTTAAACCACATGTCAGTCTTACCGCATTAACACAAAGAGTCTGCAGAGGTATGTCCCAAGCTATTAAACCCTCTGGCAAGACTTCTTTTAATATACACATACATGATCTATAAACCTTCCCAACTCTTTATTTCTATTATATATATTATCATTGCTGCACAGAAAATATATTGTACCATCCTAGTAATAAGCAGTAACCTAATTTCTCTGAAGTTTTAGGATTATGCACTGTATTTAGGCTAAACCTGAAGGGAGACAGAAACGCCATAAAGACATTTTTCCTTGTCTATATGAAATATTGCATTAATTAATTGTATTTGTTACAATAATAAGGGTAGATATGCTCCAGATGTATGCTTGCCTTAAATCAGAGGTTTCCACCCTGCCCCCATAGTTCCCGGGAACTAAAATACCAAGAATCGGCAGACAGAAGAAGTTTTGAGTCTGTATTTAAATACATGAAAAGGTTTGAATAATAAGAGGTTCTAAGAGTCATTAACGTAGTAGATTAAATTATTATTATACTACACTGGATGTTAGAAGTAACTGTTGATGTGGATTTTTATAATAGATACTAGCTTTTCCTAAGGTAGTCAAATTTTATTTTATTGGGCACTGGTTATGATCCATTTGTACTCTCTGTTTTGTGCTGCAGGGGTCTAGCTGTTAGAATGCAACATAAGACCTAACATTATAGATCAGGGGTCCCGAAAATTTTTTACTCATTCAAATGTAAAAAGAGTTGGGGAGTAACACAAGCATGAAAAGAGTGCATGGCAATGCCAAATGGGGCTTTCATTGGCTATTTGGCTGCCTATGTAGACTGGCAGAGTACAGGAGGTTCTGTTTGGCAGTACATATCAGTTTTTATGCAACCAAAACTTGACAACAAGCCTGGAATTCAAAAATAAACACCTGCATTGAGGCCACATCCAACAGCAACATCCAAGGGGTTGATGGACTATATGTTGCTTGTGAGCCATTGGCTGGGGATCAATGTTACAGATGAAGTGAAAGAAAATTGAAAACTTTATATGTACTACATATGTAGCGTCCATATGCAATACTACTGTACTAGGGAAGGTTCCACTTTTCCATTCCATTTGTTAAAATTTAACTAGACTCCCCCAAACTTACCTGCTAACACCCACATTTAGTTTCTCCGGGAATCTGTATTTCCCTTACATTAGCTCTCCTTTACGGTTACAGCAAGTTCCATGTTCCTTACTGAGCTAATCCCTTTGACCTGGCATTTCTCTGAAGAACAGAGATGAACTGGCAACTTTCCTAAGCAGAAGCCTTGCAAGGAAGGAGGGAGGGTCAGCCACAACTGATGGACCACAAGATAGCTTCAATTCCTATCACTACCAATGAAGCCTAGATTATACTTATTGATCACTTTTTTATTTTGCGTCTCCATTAAACCATCCAAGTGATGTTAGACCTTCAGAAGCAGTAGATAGGGTAAGGTCTACTGACAAGTAGAGTTCACTATACAAATCTTGATATTCCATTGAGGCATGTTCTAAGATTGCCAGTTGTTGGTTGTGGATGTCTTACCAGTTAGGAACCAGAATGGCAGGTCAGATATCCTGGATGAGAAGGCTTCCCAATTGAAGGGATACATCAGTAGTGGAAAGGAGGTTCCTCCAAGTGATTCCTGACCTGACTAGTTACATAGAAAGTCACTTCAGTAGAGCTCCTGAAGTACAATGTGTATTCTTTGCTGCATCAACACAGCACAAATCACACTGCCATTTTTATGTCAGTTCCTGCTTAATGGTAAAATTAGGCGACCCTTGCCCTACAGGAACTGCCGAGAGAAGCTCAGTTCACCAAGGTGAATTACCAAGGGTACTACAAAGTATTCCTCTATTTAAAGTCCATAGCCTGCAAGCCCGTGCATAAAAGCAGGCCTAATAAATAATGCAATAACACCATTGCTTGTCATACAATGGCAGTGTTAAACCATATATGGAATATCAGTCATAAATCATGAATGAAATATTGTTTTGTAAAAGGAAGAAAACAAATCAGCTTTTCCATTCCAGCAGAAAATGAAGGCTATATCTTATGCTAAGCCCTGACACAATGGCTTCCAGCACTTAACTTATCTTGTGCATAAAAAACCCCACAATGAATAAAGGACTGAAGATGGTTTTCCAATTATCTTTAATAAAATGCAATACAGCTGCATACTTATTCCTTTAAATATTCTGTAACTGCCCACACAAACGCATCCATATGCATACATATTTATTTACATGAATTAATAATCAGGTGGAATTACATTTCACAGGGACTGTTATTAGGTGTATATTCAACTGTTGGCAAAGCATTACAGCCTGCTTTGTCTTTAGATAATATGGTGGCAATATGGCAAGCCATTAATATAATCCTCGTATTGGGTACATTTTATTTTTTTTTTGTTTATATTTGCTTTCAGGTTTAGTATTGTTGGAAATATGTTTTTCTGCCATGCTTAATAGATTCTATTCTAAATGAATCAAGGGAAAATCAGACTTTCTGTATGGGGTTGGTAGAGGTTGCAGCATGAGCAATTGCAAGACCCACTCTTTTCACCGAGAGGGGTTAGGGGGTCATTCATCACCCTCATACATCAATATATTATCTAGTATACTCCTACCAAAAAGTTCAGATGGAGAAAGACAATTAAGAGTATTACTGACCAGACAAGATGTCTACACCAAACCGCAAGTAGACAGCCATGGAGAAGCAGGTGTTCATAAATAATAATGTATAAAAAGAAAAAGCTTTAACTGCTCAGTGATAATTTTTGTGCCTCTTCTTATTCTCTGTATCTGTCCCACCATCCAGTAAAAGGAACATTATAATCAGCTTCATGAAAAGAACAAGTGTAGGCACAAAATTGCCTAATTTGTTGGTATCCTTTGGCAGAATTCTTTGCAGTCCTAAAGAGGTTGTTCACCTTTAAATAAACTTTTAGTATGTAGTTGAGAGTGATATTCTGAGTTAATTTGGCAATTGGTTTTCATTTTTTATTATTTGTGGTTTTTGAGTTATTTAGCTTTTTATCCAGCAGCTCTCCAGTTTGCAATTTCAGCCAAATGAGAGATTGAGAATGAGAGATTGAAATATGAATATGAAGTGGACCAAATACAAAGATGACTAATAAAAAGTAGCAATAACAATACATGTGTAGCCTTACAGAACCTTTGTTTTTTTTAGATGGGTCAGTGACCCCCATCGGAAAACTGGAGTCAGAAGAAAAAGTCAAATAATAAAACAAAATATGCAAAATAATAAAGATCAGTTGAAAAGTTACTTAGAATTAGCCATTCTTTAGCATATTAAAAGTTAACTGAATGGTAAACCACACTTTAGGGTGGCCATATACCTGAAGATCTGCTCATTTGGAAAGGTCGCCCATATCAGCAGATATTTAACTGATTAGGTCACCTAGGCCATATAGGACTGGTCTGATTATTTGGCCCATAGGCCAATGATATCATAACAAAGGCCAAAGAAGGCATAAGGAGACAACCGCAGCAATTTTAGACCAGATATCGAACTGGAGGGGCAGAAACTCATCTGTCGGCTGCCAACGCTGTTTAAGGGGGCTGCCAGCATCACATGGGACATTGGTGGCATACAGGCATCCTCTTGAGCAATCATATAGATGTGCAGACCAGAGGGACAGGGACCGCAAGATGATAAGCAATCCTATACTTATTAGGGAATGGAGTGTAGATCACAAAAGTCAATGCTAGTGGTGCAAGTGCTCCCTGTACAGATGCATGTGGGGTTCAATTTTGCATCTCTTATCATGCATTTATAAATGACATGGGCAGGTGCATTTCTTGCTCTGTATGTGGTTGTAGTTAGTGATGGGCGAATTTATTAGCCAGGCACGAATTCCCGTGATTTGCCGCCAGAACACCAGCGAAAATTCATCTGGCAAAAATTCGCTGGTGTGAAAAAAAACGAAAATGATGCGCCGCGCGCCGAAAACAACGCGTTGTGCGACGAAATCGACGCAACGCGCAACAAAAATTACACAACGAAAATTCGTTTTTCGGCGTAGCGAAACGGGATAATTTCGCCCATCAATAGTTGTGATTCATAATGAAGCCATCTTGCTTTGTTTCACGGTTATTCTAGCTATGTATAATACATAAAAAGCCAACTAACTTGAATACATGTGTTTTTTTTTCTATTAGAAAAAGCTCAGCGTAACTATTTATCTATTTAATAACAGTGCCAGCATGCCCTGACTGTTAAATCTGACAGAAGTTTCCTACTGTAATTTACTTTGTTTGACCTCCCCTTTTTTCCCCTCGCTCTCTGCTTATCTGACTACACTATGGCAAACAATAGGGTGCCTGGGTCTTTGCTTTACAGATGCACTGACACCGGCAAATTAAACATCTTCATGCTGTTTTAAGATCAGGGAGAAATAGATGCAAATAAGTCAAAGTAACTTCAAAAATGTCTTCCGAGCCAGTGAAAATGAAAAAGCTAATTTTTGCCTACATTTAGCACACAGAATTTCCAGCTCAATCCATTAAGCAATAACTCAAACAACAATCTGCCTGTGTACCAGTTTTGATTTCATTTTTCAATCTGCTTCAAATGATTCATTCAGAAGCCAATATATAACCAGCTCATTCAGCAAATTTCTGTTCGGAGGAAAAATATAAGGAAGTGACTGATAGGGAAGAAGCGAGAGGCACTAGTAGGGGCCCAGCCATAATTGTCTTCTAAAAAGGGACTATGGAGAGCTGGCCAGTATCCCCATTATCCCTGCCATGTGCTAAATGTTTGATAACACTTGTGGGTCCACCATCATGGTGCTAATTGTCCTTTCAGATTCAGACAATTATTGGGTAAACAGGTATAGGACTTATTATTCAGAATGCTCGGGGCCTCAGATCTTTTCATAATTTGGATCTTATTACCTTAAGTCTACTGGAAAATCATGTAAAGAATAAATAAACCCAGGAGTTGGGATCAAGTACAAGGTACTGTTTAATTATTACAGAGAAAAAAAAATTGGATTATTTGAATAAAATGGAGTCTTTGGGATACAGCCATTCCATAAATTAGGAACTTTCTGAATAATGGATATCTGCATAAGGGATCCCATACCTATTTTCTGACTTGGATGTCTATGCACAATGTATAGAGCACATGCCAAAGTGATCTTTCTGGCTGAGTTCAGATGCACAATGTAGCATAGCCTTTGCCTTAACTAAGGAACACACAACTTTGGGGATGTTTTGCCAATATACCGCCAAAATCCCTAGCCTGTTACCTGGAGGCTGAAAGCTGAAGTTTTTTTTTAAACAGATGAGTGAATATTTGCTACTTTATATATGATTTTGGTTTTTCAACCTTCCGTCAATTTACTGCACCAGACAGTGCTATTATAACACTATAAGCATACAGTGGTAGGTTTCTATGTCCTTTCTTGCTAAACATAATAGCACGTGAGAATTTAACATTAACATGTGTCTCCTGTGGTCTCATAAGTTTATTCATCTACCTGTCCACCAACTCTGCTACAGTTTCTTGATTTAACTCATGAGTTGGTTTGGTTCACAAAACAGCAGCCTCCAGTAGCATATACAGTTAATAAGAGCAAACAGAAACGAAGGAAAGATCAGCTTCAGTTCCCAGGACTGATTAGTTCTTTTAAGTAGTTTATGCACTGAAAGCAAGATCTACAGGGAAACTACTGCAATTGACAAAATGAAGGAATGAGACCATCAGAGGTCAAGCTGACATAAAAGCAACATGAAGCATGGGACACTAGTTTAATGGCACCTTCCATGTACATTCACTGGGAAAATTGCTGATAGTCCAGAAATTGAAGTCACAAAGTATCCCATAACTTCCCCCTATGGAGCCCAGCTCATTTCATACAATTTTTTTTTCAAGCAGAATGGGAAAGTGCATTGGCTCACACAGTAATGCCAGCCAGTCTCTGTGAGTCTGTAAACCAAGCCCTGATAGAATGGAATGATGGATTCTCCCTGTGGAAGATCAGACAGTAGTCAAGACCATCAGTTACTCAGCAGCTTGGTCATTAGAAATTATAATAAAAGAGATTAATATCTAGCAATGCCCATATTTAACCTGTCCTCCTTGGAAAAATAGGATAAAATATGTCTAGGTTATCCTATAGAATGAAGAAGAAAAAGAAGAGACAACCAGATGAAAAGTCACATTACTTTACTACAGGCTAGAATATGCATATCAAAATGGGTGACTGCAGTACCATATTACTCTGGAGACTATTATAGCTACATTTAATATGATTAGGCACAATACCTGTTTTAGACAGGTGATTGGTGGTTGGTACATGATGTTATTGTGCAGGAAATGTTCATTAACTGTGCATATTCTAGCATGAGAGGATGGCTCCACTGCCCCTCACATGTTATGCATTCATCTCTATCATCTTTAAGGAGTAAATTTATACCCTGCAATCCCATACTTAATGTATTTAAACTGCAGTTGGACACTGCCCTTTAGTCATTCCATAGTCATTCCACCTCCATCACTGTCACAGCAAAGCATACATACAAGCCTACATACAGCCCTACAACATTGGTTCTCACCCTCCCTACCCAGTAGCTAGTGGTTTTTGGGCCCACTGTGGTTTTTAGTCCATATCTTCAGGATTTTGGTCATTTTTGCAACCATATATATTAAAATTATACATCAAACAGGACCTACCACCTGAGCTCACCTTGGTTGCTGAGTCTGTTGAGATCCCTGCCCTTACTGCAAGCTTTCAATAACACTAGCCCATTCCATCACCCCCATTGATATTACAGCAAAGTTTAAATACAGCCCTACACCATCAATTGGTCTCTATCCATCTCACAGCATGCATCCTCATATGTCCTCATCCCCGGCTTTTGGGCCCCACAGTGGGTTTTTAGACCATATCTTCAGGACTATGATGATTTTTAAAACCATATATATTAAAATTGTACATTAGTCAGGACCCAAGTAACCTACTACATCGACTCATTATTGTATCTTGGTCTGCTGACACCCCCTGTCCCTATTGCAGGCCTCCAACCAGACAAGAACCTTCCATCCCCCCTATTTTTGTCACAGCAAAGTCTACATACATCCCTACTATATCAATTGACTTCTATCAATCTCTTGTGCTTAGAGACCTCATTATCCCCAACAGTAGCTAGTGTATTTTGGCCAAACATCAAAATGTTTTTAGTGCTCAATCATACAGCAGCTGCAGGAAGATGATATTTTTTGCAACCCTAGATACTGAAAATGTACAGTACATCAGTCAGGACCCAAGTGACCTACTACTTGGGCTCATCTGCAGTTGTTGGGTTAGCTGACCCTTTCCTTTTCCTAAAAATCTTCAACAACACAAAACCAACTTCATGCTTCACCCCTACTATACCATAGAGATTTACTGATACCTTTATTCCTGCATGCATTCCTCCTAATTGTGCCCACAGCATGTACTCTGCCCTTAGTACCTCCATTGGAAGCATTCCTCCCCATCATCCAAAATGTATTTTATGTTTTTTATGTGTTGGATTTGTTATACTTGTATATGTAGCACCTTACTTTGGACAACTCTGTAGGAGACACGGGTGCTAAAGTATATAATGACTATAAAAAGGAATAAAATTACAGACAGAACAAAATATCATTATCATTATATTACTGTTCTGTTAAGCTGAGCAACAGATCATTACAAAAATATGAATGCAAAGTAGAACAATGCTAAGCCAATTGATTCAATAATATGAAAACAAAATATCTAAGCTTAACAGCAAGATCTTGGTATAGTTATTGTAACGTCATTCATGTTGTTCTCTTTCAGATGTTAGTGGACATCTACCATCATCCAAACTGCCAGCTGCAGGCTCTATTAGAGTGAAAATAGTTTAGAAAACAGCTGAAACTGCTGCTGGTGGGACATCACTCTGTATTTTCCCTCTTATGAAAGAGAAGAGTTAAAGAGATATAATAAAATGAAGACATGCTTATGCAGCAGGACTCTACCCATGACCTCTTCTGCACACACATGGAGTAAATCGCCACTGTTTACAAAGGAAGTTTGCTTGTATGAGATTCTCGAAGAAATATCCCAATTACTTCCATGCCTGAGTCAATATCCCTCTTATCTCTTACAGTTACTGATTATACAGTACAACAGGGACTGTTTTGCCGAAGGGAAATCCTATCCCTTGTGAAAGATTATTACAGACATCTACAAGGCTTATCTATTTACATATAAAATGCTTTAATGCGAACCACTAGAGAGACATGCGGTGGGCTCATGTCACAGTGGTTTTATGTCAGAATGTCAGTCTGAGTTGTGATGTCTACTTGTATAGAAGAAATTAATTCTGTGTGGCATCTTCCACTCATCCAAGGCCAGTATTTTCGAGGGGGAAAAGCTCTATCACACCATCAATATTATTCCCAATCCTGTTTATATAGAGTGAGTAACAAGTTATTGAGGCATTGCTGAACAGAAGCACAATGTCAGGATTCTTTTCCCACCTGAAACATCAAGGAGATGATTTACCCCTGTTATAACAAATCATGATTCAAAAAACCTTGGTTGTAGAGATTTTACATACAGAACTCTTACCCGAAGCGTCTGAGTCAGGTCTAAGAGGTTTCAGAAATGTCTGCAATATGAAGCAATAGGCTTTAAAGCTCCTTTAAAGTGTCCAAATGCTTGATATTATTGTGAAACCTAGACCTTCTGAGACAAACTGCAACTGCAACCATCATTTTTTCAATGGTAATCGTGAGACATCTCCCTTGACTTCCAAATGGAAATTCCCAAAATAATAAATATTTCTATCTGGAGAAATCACTTGTCTGTATCTGGAGCTATATCTGTAGCTTTTCACCTGCTGAAAATTACTATAAAATCCCAGTGTTGGGACATTCCATTTTTAACAGGTTTGTTAGGTAGAATGAAAAAGAATGTGGAGGAAGGAGACAACATAGCTAAAAGCCTGTACACTAAAATATGTTGCCTTTATAATGAATATATGACAAGGTTCTCTTTGTTGGTTTATTCAACTCATCATGTCCATGATAAGCAATTCACAAGTGCTTAGGTACAAAATAATACTCAATTATCCCTGATCAAAAAATGATACTCCAACAGATATCTGGTATGTTCAAGTGAAGTTGCGTCCCCAAGTAGCCACATTCTACTGTGCTTTCAAATCCAAACTGTTTTGTTTGTATTTCTTATGTAAATGTCCTTATGCCTGCCAAATTTACCTCCAGTTCAAAGAGCTTCCATGACTCATCTGTTGAAGTGGATGCCAGTTCTGCAGAAAAAGCAGGGGGGTGGTCAGTGTGAGTCCTGGGCTCCTTGACTGTCATCTTTTTCAGACAGCTCAAATTATTTCAACTTGGCATTTCCTCTGCTTGCCAATTTATCTGCATCAATAAGAACACCAGGCAGCCTGACTGGATGGGCATCATGGCTAATAAGTTGAGTGTATGTGACAAGCTGAGCTAATCAGCATTGGAAGTACAAACAAGACAAAAGAGAGGAAAAAGTATTTCCTTCCTATTGAAACAGAGAAACTGCTGCTGAGTTTCTTTATCAGAGATGAGAGACAGGATATTCTAAGTTTACTGTTAATTAATGCAGTGACATTGTTCCTCATTGACATTTTACTACTGGATGTGATTGATAAGTAGTGATGGGTGAATCTACCCAGTTTCGCTTCGCCGAAAAATTAGCGAATTTCCAGCGA
>CM044435.1:120852576-120867610 GCA_024363595.1 Xenopus borealis | reverse complement strand
TTTGTATGGCCATACGTCACTCCCCGGTGACTTCTAATGTCCTTATATTACACAATAGGGGTTACTTTCAATATATATTAGCAGTTCAAAAAGGAATATTTTGAAAACTAGTGGAAAAAATAATGTAACCTGCCAAAGTGCTCAGAGGAGTACACTGAACAGATTTACATTTGTGTTGAGGGTTTAGTTTTTCTTTAAATAGTTTGTCTTCTTTAAGATTTCATTATATTACCAGTTGTTCACAACTAATATCATTTATGTGTAACATGAGCACCCTATGCTTTTATTTCCAGGCCAGTCAAAACAACAAATGGTCTTGGGGGGTTTCCCTGCTCAGTTCAGTGGTTCAGACTGATGGTAGAAACAGAACTCAGCAGTGAAGCTTTTGGTGTTCTCTTTGGCCCCTGTTGGATGTGTCCTTATAATGAAGGAAGATTGTTGGGAATCTATGGCATTTCAGATGTTGTTTGATCACAAGTTTTAGCATTCCATACTCCCAGATTGGGATTTGTCATATAACAACAACATGGTCTTTGATTGAAGATCGTTTCAACTAAAAAAAAAAGATAATTATGCAAGCGAATTCTCATAAACAATTTGGTGGATCAAATTTTAATTAAAGGATCCCTACAATCCAAAGTGCCCTTTAGAGTAAACTCCATGCCAGAAGAAATGTACCCTTCCTTTTACTCTCAGGTAATGCTACAAAACTTCACTTTGCTACTAGTGATGGGCGAATTCACGGCGAATTTGTGTGATTCGCAAATTTTTCACTGTTTCGCGAATTTCCTGAGAAATTTGCAAAAAATTCGGCGAAACGCCTTAGATTTAGTGATGGGCGAAACGGCCGCATTTTGCTTCGCCGAAAAATTCGCGAATTTCCAGAGAAATTCGCTAATTTTTCGCCATTTCGCGAAAGGAGTCGCGCGTCGTGTCGTTTTTTACGCGCGTCGCGTCGTTTTCGACGCGCGTCGCGTCGTTTTCGGCGCGTCACGTCAAAAACGACGCGCGACTCGTTTTTGCGCGGCGAATTTTTGGCGGCAAATTTTTCTGGTCGTTTCGCGAATTCGCCACGAATTCGCCCCAGGCAAATAAATTCGCCCATCACTACTTAGATTCGTCCATCACTATTTGCTACGTATTACTAAAGCTCGAGCCATCCAATCCTTGCAAAACTGCAGTCACATATTATCTGTGTATGTTTTCTGTTGCAAGTTTCCCAAAGTTTTTCCATTACATGTCTGTGTGACATAACAAAGTGCTATTATTGATAAGAAACAGAAGTGTTGAAGTATAAAGAGAGAACCAAAACTGCGTTCTGATTGTTAACAAACGTAAATGTCAACTATTACTGGGCGGCCTTGAACTCTTTGTCTTTCATAATAGAATATTCTTAGCATCCTCTGATGATTTCTATGAATATGGAACTCGTGTATAACTAAGGAAAAACAATAATTGTCACATTTCAGTTGTTGTCAGGGAGAATTGCCATAGAAAACAGTCACATCCAATATTCTTTTATATGAGGCAATGGCCGCCAGGTGGGATAGAAGTGAAAAATGTGGTGTATACACGTATGGTCAATAATGTTCAGATGTTTCACCTGAGAATGTCAAGAGATATTGGGTACAGTATTTACAGTAGCAATTATTAAAATATATATTCACATTAGTATTGCCCGCACCTGTCGCTTATCAATATATCCATCAACTAACGCGTTTCATGCCTACAAACTCGGCACTTTCTCAGAGTCCTCAGGTCTCCGAGGAAGTGCTGAGATTGTAGGCATGAAACGCGTTAGTTGTACACCCACTGCCACAATGTCACGTAGAGTGTCTTAATAAAGCCACAACTGATTTTAACAGCAGCAACTCCGTTGGATATATTGGTAAGCACCGGATGTGTGTGATACTAATGTGGAATGAGTTTCGGATCGAAGTTGCTAAAATCCCACAAGAGACAACCAAGAGACGCGAAGATGAGCTCCGCCACCTACACATCCTTATTATGTGCATTAAAATGGACGTCCCATAAATTCTCTTTTAACTCAAGTTATTGGCTAAAGGATTGTGTTAAGACTGTGGTTGTCAATGGTACATTCTCATTTAAGATTCTTAGTTAGGTCCCACAAGGTTCTGTATTGGATTCACTTTTATTTAAGATGTTAAGCTGCATTAATGACTAAGAGGAGGGCATTATAAGTAATGTATCAGTGTTTGCAGATGACACAAAACTATCCAGCCCAATTAATTCCATGCAGGATGTGGCATCCTTGCAACAGGATCTTGACAAACTGGCAATCTGGGCACCTAAGTGGCAAATGAGATTCATTCAATGTTGACACATGTAAAGTCGTGGGCTTAAGATGTAAAAATATCCAAGCCACTTATACTTGTTTGTGCTGGAGTTGGTTATTTCAATAATTCTGCTAAAAAAGGGTGTCCCCCCTAATAGACGTATTAGACATACCTGTCAATCAAAATCTGAGCCAGACCTCAGCATCGAGAAAGTTGATGAAGAGTGACAGGTTGTGGAGAGGGAGATATTGAAGAGTAACTTGATTCTTTCTTAAACGCTACAGAATTGATTGCATTTAGAAAGTATCTTATTTCAGTAGGATGAAACTTAATTTTTTGCTACAGTTCCCCTTAAATAGGACTTCACTAAGCAAATCAATGAAAAAAGAACTTGGAATCCTTGTAGATAATATGGCTGTAGAAGGCAATGCCAGTCAGCAGGAAGGTGCATAACGATTTTCAGGGGTAGATTCATCAAAGAGTGAAGTTAAGAGTGAAGTTCCGCCACTAGAGGGAAATTCCACAGCTCTCAATTCATTTCTATGGGATTTTTAAAGGCGTATTCATCAAAGGGTGAACTTTCACTTCACCCATTGATGAATACGCCTTGCAAAATCCCATAGAAATGAATTGAGAGCTGTGGAATTTCCCTCTAGTGGCGGAACTTCACTCTTTGATGAATCTACCCCATAGGGTCTTGGGGGAAGAGGGGAGGAGAGATGGTAAGACCCCATTAAGAATATGCCATGCAGTTTTGGTCTACAGTGTTTACAGGGTGAATAAAAAGGAAATGGGAAGTCTCGGTTATGAAGAAATACTGGCCAAGTTGGAGTTATTTCCACTGCAGATGATAACTGTGTATAAATACGTATATAAGGGGATTATTTAATAAGCTCTGTGATGCTTTATTTACCAGTAAGTCCAGAGCACCCATTCATATTAGAAGAAAGGAGGTTCCATTTTAAATATGTAAAAAGGATTTTTTATAGTGAGAGAGATAAAGATGGAATTCTCTCCCTGAATCAGTAGTACTGGCTGGTACATTAGATAGCTTTAAGTAGGGGTTGAATGGCCTTTTAGCAATTCAGAAAAAAAAACCTTCTTGGATCAATTATAAAATAAATTATTATTCCATAACCAAAACAACAACTCAAAATTACTGCCAGGATTATTTTAAACCCTTCCTGATTCCCAGCCATGGATAGATTATGGGAAATGTCCATTCTAGTCAGGCATTACAAATAGCGCAAAGGTAATAGCCTTTCTCCTTTTGTCTTAACCATATCACATCTAAACTATTATTATATGGAGCATAATAACAGCATTCGTGCTTTCATTTAATTCTCGCACCTTGTAACAAGACAGGGGGGGGAATAACTAGTCATGTAAATCAAAAAGTGTCCATAGAATCCCGAGCATTGAGCTGACCTGAATAAAAATCTTTTCCCAGAGCAACCTGACAGCCTGAAAGAACCTGAAAAGAACTTGTAGTGACTTCATCAAAGAGGTACAGAACCCCTGTTCGTTTGTCTGCTTCCTCCTCCACCACTGAGAACAATATAAACCCGTATTATGTTGCAATTTTTCTAAAACGCTTGGTGCTATTACAAGGGCTGTGGGCTGAGACTGCTTCTTGGGCCTGACAGACAAAGAAATACATGTGCATTAGCAGACAGTAATGGAAATAATTAAAGGGGGTGACGATTAGGAAAAAACATGGCACTGAGTAAAGGAGAGAGCGGCGCCATGGAACACAATGTACTGCAAAGCCACCTGGGTGTCTGTGTATTACATATGGTATCTTGTACTTTGACAAGAAAAATAAATAGCTCTAAACACTCCAAGTCTAACTGGTTTATTTGCACTGTAAAAGCTTTAACCCTTTTCTAGGGTTTTATGGTTTTCTCGTTTGTAAAATGTTTTAGAGGAATAATGTTTTCAATGTTCCTTTAAAGGGTTCAGTTTAAAGGAACATTGAAAACAAAAAAATAAAGTGTTTTAACAGAATGGCAATGTAATGTACTGTTGGCCTGCACTGGTAAAACTGGTGTGTTTGCTTCAGAAAAACTAGTATTATTTATATAAAGAAGCTGCAGTGCAGCTATGGGGGCAGCCATTAAGGCACAGGATATGCAATGAATCACAGGTAAGTTCTGAAGAATCCCATTGTACATTACAGAGTTTATCTGTTGAGTATCCTGTTATCTGTCTCCTTTCTCAGCTTTGAATGACTGCCCCATGTTTACACAGCAGATTGTTTATATAAACAAGCATAGAGTTTTCGAAGCAATCACACCAGTTGCATGAGTGCAGTTCAAGCAGTACATTATATTTTCATCGCTTTAATGCACTTTTATTTTTGGTGATAAGGTTTCTTTAAGAATTCTCAAGCCTTTGGCTACCGAAAGTTCCTAAAGTTTCGTAAGATTTCCTAAACACTTGCGACATTTCTTTATTCCAATACCACCTGATGATTGTGTTTTTTCCCCAACAAAAAATAAAAAAGCCCAGCAGATTTTAGGTGCCAAACTTATTTTTTTGGGGAAAATCTGTTCAGGGAAAACAAATCGTTTGGGGGTTGAATGAAGAAACCACACAGAGCTTAGGGACTCTTGCGTGGTTTTAATAGCAGAAGGTTTCAACCCTAAGGCTCAGCATTCCTATATCTGCCACATAGTAACTAATTTCTAGAGAAATTCGCGAAACGGTGAAAAATTTGTGAAGCGCCGCTGCTTCTCGTTTTGGACGCAGGCCTCTTTTTATGGACGACCGCATCCAAAACGAGACACCGGTGAGTTTTCGCCAGGTGAAATTTCTTTGGCGTTTCACGAATTTATTTGTCTTCGGCGAATCGCTGCAAATTCTCCGCAGGTGAATAAATCCGCTCATCACTATTAGTAACCATAATGATAGATAAAGTTTTATTTTCTATATAGACACAGAAGGGTGGCAGCCCACGGGTGTTTCTATAGAACACTACAATTATGGCAGATGAGGAGGTGGGTTCTCCTCTCCTATCCAACTGACTAATGCCTATAATTTGTATCGCACGAGGACAGATGAGGGAGTGTGTTAAGGGTACTACTGGGTATTAATTACTTGATGATGACAGAAATAGGCAGACTGATTTTATAAAATCAGGGGAAATTCAATATCTCCCACAACAAGTAGGGTTGGCACCCATCAGGTATGTTACTGACTAGTGATGGGCGAATTTATTCGCCAGGGGTGAATTCGCGGCGAAATCCCGCAAATTTGCGAAACGCCTGGCGAAAATTCGCTAAAAAAACGAAAACGACGCGACGAAAAAGACGCGCAATGAAAATGACCCGTGACTCGTTTCGGCGAAACGGGGTACATTCGCCCATCACTATTACTGACCTAGCTAGTAAAACAGCCCTAGAGCCTGGGACTGGTATTCCAAATTTACCGACAATTAGGGTTGCCACCTGGCCGGTATTTTACCGGCCTGGCCGGTATTTTTGATGGTTGATCCCAATGTTATTAATAGGAAAAAAAGATAAATATATAGGAAGGCCGGTATTTTTTTCAAGAAAAGGTGGCAACCCTACCGACAATGTAGTTGGCATTATATTTGAAATATAGGCCCAGAAGTTTAATTGAAAGCTTAAGCCTTGGCTTGGGGGGGGGCGTCATATGTCATTGGTCTCTTAACACCTGGCACAAAATACTGAATTGTATGTGTATACTGAATATACTTATATATCCCATTACTGTATTGTTCTTTTTTCCTTTTATCAACGCAATGCTTATATATAAAACACTGCAAATACAAACAGCCCTGTACTACAATAAAAATATAGATACAGGTACATACTGTAGTAAACATGGTGGAAAAGGTACGGATTACAGTATCTGACATTTTATTGCACATTCCAGACATTCCAGGTATACAGAGAAGTAACTTACTCTGTGAGTGTTGCTTGCTCCATGTATTAAGACAAATGCCTGTTTCATAATGTTTTTTTTTATTTCCTTCAAGGCTGTGAGTATTAAGTAAAATCTGATTCTCTGTCAAGGGAAACATTGATGCAATTTTCCTGGTGGAATTCATTCTAAACAATTGCTTTGTGTGTTATTAATAACAGCAACAAGAACAGCAGTAATAATAATAATACATTTCTAAAGTGGAGTACAGTGTTGTATAGGGAGAGTATAAACAAGCTATAGATAAATGTATTATTGCATGTTTGACATGAATTTATGTCAGTAAATCTTAATCTCATTGTTCTTTCTTGAACTACACAGGCCAACCCCAAGACAAATCAGTCAACTTTTACAAGAGATAAAGTCCTGATTTCTATCATAGGGTATTTGCTTATATAGTGTCTAGTTGAAGACATGAATCGTTTGTACAGAGGGCAAATAATGAATTGGTCTTCACCAATGATGTTGCCATCTTTAGCATATTTCCTCCATAGAGTGAATGGCATTACACATTTGCTTACTATCAGAAATTGCATCTCAGGTTGACATATTCCCCATTTTAGGAGTTCCCCTCCATTCTGCACCATGTCCTCCACCCATGCCCCCCATCATTTTCAAGAACACTATAGTTGTTATCATGAACTATTCCACAGCAACACTCTTTTGACTGTTCTTCCACTGCCCAGTTGTCCTTCCTTCCATGTGGTCCACTGTCTAAATTGCATTTACTCATCATTGCTGACGATTCTTACTGCTTAATATTTTTGTTGCCATATTCCACACACATTATCTTCTCTGTTACTTCTTACTTTAATATTTGCCTCCTCACTCATCCACACTTACACCACCACTTTTATCCCAGCCTGCCTTTCTGCATGGAGCAGCCATGCAACTAGCACCCAAGATACTATTCTTTTTAGTCATAATAATGACATCTTCTTCATATATTTTTCCTTCCCCTCAAGTCATTTCTGTAAGAACATTTACTACAGCTCAAAATACGGCACCTCAACTTTATCTGACATGTTTTGAGCGGTAGAATTTTGTATTGGTGGGTATGATGCCCTAATGGGTGTGTATTTGTGATATTTTCCTCTTGTGCCATGTAGATGTTCCAGTCAAGCAAACACTGCCTTCCTCTAGCTTTGCCACTGCCTCTCACCCCTTTCTCTGATTTCCTATCCAGTTTTGATTTTCACTATGCTATTTATTCAAACTTACAACACATAATCACATTATTTTACATTATGTACATTCCGTCAGTCCTGCCCCACTACAGTAAACTGAATGTTGTTCTATGGTGCGTCTCTTCCCACCTCTCCCTTTCAGAGAGAGTCAATATCCAGTCTACACTGTTTGTGTAAATATTATTTTGCCACAATTCAGTGATTCTGAATTAAAAAAAAAATGCTGATGTCAGCATAAGGTGCATTTAATATGGAAACGTTGACTCATGTATTTAAGCTGAAGCCAAACTCTGATTTGGCAAGCTCATTTAAAACCCCATACTGGAACATAATGTTGCAGATATTAGATCTGTATGAAGCTTGAGTGGGTATTTTATTGGCTTGCACCATCCATTTGTCATCTTACTGCAACGGACCATACAGTTTACAGAGCCAACACTCAAGGAATGTACCATTTAAAAGATTATATATGAGTATATTAAAAGTATATTGATGAATAGGGCTTAACAATATTATCCTGTGAGCTCATAAAGTGATGTCAACAAGGGGGTAAATTTGAATTCCTATTGCCACAATTCTAAAATGACTGAAGCCAATGGGAAAGTGATTCAAGATGTTTGTTTTTTAATTAATACAGTCTGTATCCACAGAGGAGCATTTTGTAAATTACCTGTACTTGCCATTGAAGGAATCAAACCCCACTCAAAATCAACTCTCCTCAACCCTATGGAGGTTAAGATGTACTTCAACTCCTGCTGGAGAAAACCCAACAAATATTTTGTACCAAGCAGGTTCAAAATATTTATACAAATACAGATATGGGTCTTGTTATCCAGAAAGCTTGGGAATCGAGGTTTTCCAGATAAAGGATTTGTCTGTAATTTGGATCTCCTTACCTTAACTCTACTACAAAATCATTTAAAATTTAATACAATTGTTTTGCTTCCTAGGATTAATTATATCTTAGTTGGGATCAAGTACAAGGTACTGTTTTTATTATTACAGAGAAAAAGATAATCCTTTTTTTTTTAATTTGGATTATGTGTTTAAAATTGAGTTTATGAGAGTTCCATACCTGTAAAAGATGATTTTAATGACATTTATATTATTGCGTTGGTAAGCTATTGGATATCACAATTATGAGAACTCTTTTGACTGTATGCTTTTATAATAGTCTTAATTTTTCTCCCAGAACATATTAAAGTCATTAAGTCTTCTGACAGGTTTTATAATGCACCATATTCACAATAAGCTGAGTAAGCATTCTGGTCTTATGCAGCAGGCCATACATTCTCCTTATGATCATAGCAAGAACCATTACGGTTAGCCCCCTGGAGTGGAGTCTGTGCTGGATAAGGCATCTGCTCCTAGTAGTCATTTGTATTCCGGTCTGCTCGGTTCCTTGCCAGCTGTGTAATGCAGTGAATAAAAATATCTGTGCGAAAGGAAGAGACACGATTTCTCCCAGATTCCGTCATCTTTCCCCACTAACGCATGTTTATTGTGTACTTTCTGGGTGTGCTATGATTGCAAGCATAAATAGGCTACAGAAGCTTTTTAAGCCTTGCTTCCAGAAACCATGGCATGATTCTGCTGCAACAGGGCTCGCATAATTGGCAAAGAAGGACGAGCAGCGTGCAGAATCCGCAAGCAAGCATTAGCAATTATCACGAAAGCCTCACGTCTGCTCTGCAAACATCTCCACCTAGGAAGTGTTTGATGGCAGCTAATGACCAGGCATTTAAGAAGCTGCATTCTTCAGTCTTAGAGCTTCCAGCAAAGAGCCAAAGCCACCAACTACGGACACTTCTTAGCCAGACAAGTGCCAAGTGGTGCTGAATCTACCACAAATGATAATTCCTTTTCATTGAACAGCTTTGATCCTTGCCTCTTAATGTTTAAGTCCTTTTTATACGACGCAACCAATGACTTTAGAAGATGTGAGCTTAAGCTTCAATTTGACACTCAAAGCAGTGTTGTTGGTAATTTGATAAAAAAATGCACTTATTTCCCAGTGACTAGGTTAGTTTAAGAGAATTAATACAATCAATACCAGAAGTCAGCTCTGTCCCTTGGAATAGTGAGGGGGGGGGAGGTGCCCCATTGATGTCCTTAATATTGTTATGGGAATGTTGATAGCAATTAGATTGATCACAAAATTGATTGTCAAAAAAATCCCCCAGGCAGTGCCTCTGATAACACTCACTTATCTGACCTCCTTTAATTAGGGGGCACTGCAGGGCACTTTTCAGAGGAGCTTCAAAGTCTCCCGTCTGGCTTTCGCCTTTGGAAGGAAGTCTGATGTGCATAGAGACAATGTCTACCTTATTCATGATTAAAGACTCATCCCAGGTCTACTGACTTCTATTATGCTCCTGAACCCTTTACTCAACTAGTTGTACATTTTACAATTGGTTCTTTGATAAAAGCAATCTGCATTTTAATATGATCCTTATGTGGAAGAAACGGGCATCTCTACTGAAACATAAAATCTGTGTATTCTGGCAACAGCTCCGTTTTCCAGCAGTCAGGTATCTTTTTAATCTTCCATGTCAAATAGTGTCTGGTTTTGGTCTCTGATGTCTCTGAGTCAAAGTGATACCATGAAATTAGAACAGAGTGTCCGCTAAATAAAATGTGGCAGGAAGTACAAAGGCGGTGGCTGTAAGATTCAATTAGAATGATTAATTGAGTTTTGTCTTAATTTCTCTTTATTGTCATTTTTTTCATGTTGGGACAGCCATGGTTTTCATAATGGCTTTTCAGCTAATATGACTTTAAGTCAGGGGTTCCCCAATTATGGGGATGGACCTCATGGTGGGTGCTTGAGCGGTAGCAATGGGACTTCCCCCATTGTATCCAAATAATCCAATTGTTTCCTTTCCTTTTTCTATGTAATAATAAAACAGTAGCTTGTACTTGATCCAAACTAAGATATTATTAATCCTTACTGGAAGCAAAACCAGCCTATTGGGGTTATTTAATGTTTACATGATTTTCTAGTAGACTTAGGTATGAAGATCCAAATTATGGAAATATCTGTTATCCAGAAAACCCCAGGTACAACAGGTCCTATAAATGTTTTTACATATTTGAAATTATTCAGATTTCATCATAGCACTTTTATGGGGGACAACTTATAATAAGACATCTGGCAACAGGACACACTTAAAACACGAGAACAACAACAATTAAGTGTCCTGGTCTCCCAAACGTAATTAAAAATAAAGAATGCATATCTAACTGTATCACCCTCTTTGGGGGAATTCAATAATTAGGGGAAATGATTCCAACTAAAACTTCATTTTTACATAAATAATTTTAAAATTTTGGTTATAGGGTCAAGAGCTGAAAAAAGTATAAAGATAAAAAGTGTGGTGGAAGTGGTGGAGCTAGTGTTGTGTTTCAGAACTCTCTCTGCCAGGCTAAATTACCTTGACCCGAAAGATGTTGACAGGATAGAATTCTGGTAAGGTTGTATTAAAGTTGTAGGTAGCTATAACCCTAAGCTGCAGAGACCCTTTCCAAGATGGTGACCCCCTGTGACAAGTTTGAAGTCCTGGATGATTGCTATTGACAAGCTGAAACTTTAGGCTGGTGCAGTTCAGTATATTAAATATGGCCTTATTAGCCATATTAATTTTTAGGGCTTACTTCTGCTTTAAGTAGGCTAGTCAGAGAGCTCAAATTGTTGTGGCTATTCCATACTGACAGCCACTCATTCCCTTTTAGGCCAATGTCTGGTGGCTTATGGCCAGACATAGGTAGGGTCTTCACAAGTTGCAGAATGGTTTGCCTGACTACTGCTAATAGTCTCTGCTAGGCTTGTGGCAACCCTGCATGTTACATCTCCATTTAACCGCATGTCTCATTTATAAGGGCTACAGGCACAAGTAGTGCAGTTTTAAGTTGCAGAAAATGTCACTCCTTAGGGCACCTGATTAAAAAGGGTGCAGAAATAAGCACACACAGGCCCAGAGAAGTGTCCTTTAACTTTCTGTAGACTGAGTTGCACACAACAAATATGCATTGGGCAACATGCAACATGAAAAAACTTTGTGTCCATTTTTACACTTTCATCTCATGTAATGAACCCCTGTATCGCCATAATATCCAGCCCCTCTGTTGTCTACAGGCTGCAACTGGTAATTAAGTCTGACAGGAGGGCTTTAATAAAAGTAAACATGGGTTACAAGGAAGAGACAATCAGAAAGTCAAGCAGAACATATGCACTTAGGGACAGGGATTTATAGCATTAAGAAAAAGGCACAACCCGATACAACATTATACTTTCATCTCTCATGGTTTCCATTAGAAGAACACATAGGTAAAATGCACAGAAAGTGGTTATATTGGCTCTAAATCGGAGCCGAATTGTTCGGCTTTGATATGAATAGCTGAACAAATGTCTTACAGGAACACAGAGAATAATAATCATGGATTTGTTAATTTATATTCATCTGTTCATCAATGTCTGCCATTCATATCTAAGTAGGTCGTAATCTGCTGCAAATGAGGGACACGCGAGTTTGCAAATTGAGAGAAGTGCTCTGCGTGCAAGAAGCAATATACTTTCACATGACAGGCATCTTCTATCTCCATTGCTAAATTACACTTATTAAAGGTACGGCTGCTCTGAAGAGCCTAATGCAGGTAGCCTGTTGTAACCAAGATAAGTTAAGAGGCAGCTAAGCAGATTAGGGGCTTTCACAAGCAGACGGTCCATAACAACCAGATAAAATGTGGTGGTTCTTTTGTACCATTAGCTTGGCTTCAGAAAATAGGATGTATGGGTACAGCGCAAGCAAATCATTTTAGCAGGGAACAAATGGAAATAGGAATAGAGCACATTGAGACGTGTTGTTTGTAGGAGTTGTAGAGATCGCATGATTTTGCCTTGGCTAATCTACTAAGCATTGCTTTCTTGTTTGCCCAAACACACTTTAATAGATAGTCTGCAGAATTATATTATCATGTTAAATTTAGTCCACTGGTTGGAGAAATGAATTATACAGGACAATGCAATTTTATTACTATCTTACTTGCTTACTATCGGCCTCTAGAGACAACATAATGGCTTCCCAAACTGATATCTGACCTAGGGTCTAGCAAGTAGGCAGGAAAAGCTTCATGTGGGAGAACCATATGTAAAGGAAGTGGTCCTCTCTTCATGGGTCTACACCCCTCCAGTATGTGCTCTGTTTATTGGCCTGGGGGCATAAAAATTGGTTAAACCCTACTTCGGTGGTCTAATCAGGTGAACATCTAGTCATTTGACAGGCAAGAGGATGTACAGTGATCTTAACACTGCTGCAACATTCCTGGCTAAGCAAGTATAATCTTGCATGAGCTACATTAATGGAAGCAGTCAGTTGGTAAATAAAGCAACGTTTAATTTGTGGTTAAAAATAAGGGGGAAATGTATGCTGCTGCAAAACAAATAAAGCCTCATTTACAATGACAAGTGTAGATGGAAATGTTGGCCTCATTAACACCATTTAGTAATTGTATTTGAGTACAAACATGCCCCCAGAATATCAATATGGATGAGCTAAGCATCCAGTCAGCTTTGATGAATTGGATGCGTCTATGGACAACAGTGGAGGGGTGGGTGGGGTTGGTTCTTGATTGTTACTATCCTGTGGTACAAAGTTAACTATGAACAAAACAAAGGCAATAGTTGTTGACTTCAGAAGAACACGTGGTGATTCATTCTCCACTGTACACTGATGGATCTCCGGTGGAAAGTACCAAATTTCTTGGGGTACATCTGGCGGAGAACCTCTCCTGGACCCTTAACACCAGCTCTATATTGAAGAAGCAGCATCTCTACTTTCTGTGATAGCTGAAAAAAGCCCACCTTCCACCATCTATCCTCACTATCTTTTACAGAGATTCTATTGAAAGCATTTTATGCAGCTACATCACTACCTGGTATGGAAACTGTACTGTATCGGATCGCAAGATCCTGCAGTAGGTGGTGAGGACATCGGAAAAGATCATTGGGGTCTTGCTTCCCGCCATTATGGGTATTTACTTCACCCGCTGTCTCCACAAGGCTAACAGCATTGTCGGGGATGGCACCCACCCTGCACATGATCTCTTTACCCTCCTGCCATCTGGTAAAAGATACCGCATTATTTGGGATCTGACTTCCAGGATGTGCAACAGTTTTTTTTCCAAAAGCCATCAGGCATCTCAACTCCCAAGTAGTGAAGGGCAAATCTCCCCAGTTTCGCTTCGCCGAAAAATTTGTGAATTTCCAGAGAAATTCGCGAATTGGCGAAAAATTTGCGAACTGGCAAAAAATTCACGAAACGAGTCACGGCACGCTTTTGATGCGCATTGCATCAACTTCGACACTTTGCTTTCGACTCGCGTTGCATTGTTTTAGGGAATTTTTCGGGAATTCGCCGCGAATTCCCCCCTGCCGAATAAATTCGCCCATCACTGCTCCCAAGGACTGAACTGAATATATTCATAAGGAACTGCATAAACCTCTGAAATACTTTACATAAATGTATGTCTACCATGTATATCTCTCTTGCCCAGCAGGACTGTGTACCTACTAGGGTTGTTCACTCCCATAACTCCCATTTGATGTACCCAGTATAGTCTTATGTGTAGCACCATGGGTTCTGGAGGAACATTATTTAGTTTCTACTGTGTACTGTATTACTGTATATGGCTGAAATGACAATAAAAACCACTTGACTTGACTTACTTAATGGACCGAGTGCTGACCCAAGAGTGTTTGTATCAGCTGGCCAATGCTACAGCATGGGTTAGATCTCCATCTGAGTTCTAACTGTCACCAGAGGTCTAGTGATCCCCAACCCATGGTATGTTTCCATTTCTGGAGCACAGGGACCTGTATCCACATCCTTTATGAAGGCTTGTAACCGTGTTTTGTACTTTGCATCTTTACCCTCCATTGTTAAATGAGACTTCTAATGTCATGTGCCCCAGTTCTGTGTATAGCATTAGACAAATGAAATTGTTCCTATTTAAAGAATAACTTACAGCAAACACAAGAATAATATTGGCAAAAACATTCAGATTTTATCCAAATATAGTGTGCAAATGATAGTCTCTTTAACTTTTTTTTCAACGTTTCAATGACTTTGGCATCACAACCCGTGAAGCAAGCTCTGAAGTGTACAATTTAGCAAAGTGAGCAATGAGAATAACAAAATTACACATAAATGTACAGCACTGAAAAAACACATTTCATGAAAAATGCTCGGAAGTAGAAGGCTGCATTACATTGTTTAACAATAAGTGACAGGTAAATTATTTTATACAAATTATGAACTCCCCTTTAATTATCCTTTGGTGCTAGATAAATGCTATTTTGTGATTTAGTGGATACGTGAAAAGAACAGCTTTTTTTTTTCTTTTTTTCTTGCTATTTGACCTTCATACTGAGAGCATTATTATATAACATGCATTAAATTGGAGCACTTTAAACAGCTTGAGCTCTGCTCCTGTAAACGCAAATAAATTTATCAAAGCTTCAGAACATCACCATTTCTATACTGTCAGCGATTAAAAAGCCACTCCGCTCTCTTTTAGATGACATATTTTATATAGGCTAGCCCA
>CM044435.1:120751579-120762009 GCA_024363595.1 Xenopus borealis | reverse complement strand
GACTGCTAAATGATTTCTAGCCATTAGATCATCTCTTAGACTAGGGGCAAAAGGCATATGCTCATTCTGCTGCTTTGAAAGTGGAGAGGGTATCCAATAAACACACATTCACATAATGCAATGTTTTTTCCCTTCCTGACCAGCATTGAAAAGGTTCCTTGCAAGTAACAGTTCTTTGTGAAAACATTTTATTTTTTGCCTGGTACATTAGAAGGCTGCCTATGAAATGTGACAATGAGTTTTTTAGCCAAAGAGACGATAAGGGCACCATTGCTCCTCTCTGAATCATGCAGCTCACTAAGGCACCTGATGGAATCATTAACACTTCCACTGCAACACTCGTCACTTCTACCTCATCAACATATGGAACGGCACTATATTTAGTGATCTTGCAAATGGGAAAAAAAAAACTTGAAATTCAGTCTTATGTTAGAGAAGAAAATAAATAAGTGCATGTTACAATAATTTTGTAAATTGTTTGGTTATTTTTATGCATTATTTTTAGGCATGACTTCAGCGCTTCCATATGGAAACCCCTCAAGCTTTCCTTTTACAAAGCCATGCCATTGAGGCACAACATACAGTATACTGTATGTCAGGTAAGGTGTTCATTTCTTTGCATAAGGCTTCTCCGTTCACAGGCTTCTCTTCGACATGTCTCATTTCTCATAGGTGCACCTTAAAGCTTTAATAGAGCATTTGTTTTCACATCAGTGCAGCCTTTGTGCAGCTCACTGGGGTAACATTCATTAGGAGGCAAATTAGTTTATTTTTAGAACATGGGAGGAGATCAGAGGATCTAGAATAAGGGTCCCCAACCTTTCTTTACCCATGAGCCACATTCAATTGTAAGAAGAGTTGGGAAGCAACTCAAGCATGAAAAAGTCCCTGTGGGTGCCAAAGAAAGGATGTCATTGGCTATTTTGTAGCCCCTGTGTGCACTGGCTCTGTTTGACAGTACACCTGGTTTTTATCCAACTAAAACTTGCCTCAAAACCAGGAATTCAAAAATAAACACCTACTTTGAGACCACTGGGAGCAACATCCAAGGGTTGGAGATCACTGAGCTAGAATAATTCAGCACATCACAAGTAGGACATGAAAACTCTATGTTGAGATTGTCCACCTCAGCACTACAAGGCAGCACTGAATCTCAAAGCACCAACAAGTCATTAGATCCAACACTGTTCCAATGGTGATACACACTGTGACCAAATAATTTCACTACTCAACTTGGTTGTCCAGTAGTCGGCATATGAGACTCCAGTGTGAGCATTTTGGCCAGAGCTGTCTTTGTTTCATGCAGTTGTATTTGCAGAGTAAGGAGTATCAGAGCAGGAGTTGTTGGAGAGAATAACGCTGGAGAGCATGATAACAGACCTCAAATTCACATTGGCTGTTTAAACAGCATTGCATGAGCTCTGACAGTAGGAATAGAGTCATAGAAGACTGGCATTTGTTCTAATCAGTTGCAGGTATTGTAGGACACTATCATGACAGTAGGTGTAATGCAACTAATAAACTGGAAAATCAGATTGCCCAATGACCTCTGTTGCTGTGTTCACAGGTCAATGGCTATTAAGCAAAAGCAATGAGGGCCACATCACATGGTTACTAAAATAACTGAATAACTAAGCAGCCCTAACCTATACCTATGATCTACGCTGTAGGGAACACAACTTAAAGCCATTATACCACCAGCATTTGAACATGAAGAGTTTATATTTACCAATATATAATTTGTATTTAATGTATATATATATCTTTGTGATTTTACATCAGGGATGTTCAACGTTTCTGATCTGAGCTGAACCACCTTGTGACATCAAGGTTTATTTGGAAGTGAATTGATTCATTTTTTCCCAAATGTTGGGTTGTCAGAACTTACTAGAGAAACAGGGTCAAATAACTATCTCAACAGGGTTTGACAAGGGTCTGCAATGGTACCAAATGGTCTCCAGGTGAGCCTAGGCCCGAGTAGTCCCCAGTATTCGAAAATTCCCTTTAGCCCTTTTATTATACCAATGTCTTAATCTAAATGTTGTAAAAATGGACCATGAAGATTCTCTGGTGGGCTCTAGGAGGCCTGGTCTGACACTGTATGCCAATAATAGCAACAACAGAAAAATTTAAACATCCACCACGATGCATTAACAGTTCCATTCTAACCACAGTACCCATACAAGTATAAGTATGGGCAACCACTCTAAGTCCACCATGGCTTTTGCCTAAAGGTGGCCTGTGTATAGTATATATACTCCAGACAACTGGCCCTGGAATGAATGGATACCATGGAAGAGGTCATCCACGAGTATGGCCAAATTTTTATTGTTCCATTTGTTTGGGTTAAATGCCTTAATAACTGAACAAGCAAAAGGTGAAGAGAAGTCAATGTGATGTCCTTTCAGCCTACTTTCTGTCAACTGATTGACATTGTCCATCAGAAATGATAATCCTCAATCCACTGAGATAATTGATCTGAATGTGCCCCTTGACTGATCATGAATGTTAAGACAGTTGGGCAGCTTATTTAAAATCATCCATACTTCCAGACACTATACAAGCCTGTATGACCAATACAATCAATTTGGCATGTTCACATGCCTGTAACTTGTGGAAAAACAGCATGGGATATTGATGCCCTACTCTGTTCTGGTTATCTCTCATTGATCTAGAAATGTTGGACAAGCTCAGAACAATTTGACATGTGCTAAACACATACTTTCCGGGAATATATTGTACATGGGTTCTTAGTCCCAAGTGACTAAAGGTAATCGCATTTGGAAAGATCAAGTCAAGTGTTCAGAAGAAATCTCTTTCGCTGCACCATTACATCTATACAAACAACGTTTATCCAATTGTAGCGGCAGCAGTAAATAAGAGATGTATTTGACAACAGAATCTATTAGAGAATCAGCTTTGGCATTATGAAAATCAGTTCAGTGAAGGCAGAAGACCATAATGGGCTTTCTTTGTATAGAGAAGTGTGTGTATTTTGCAGACTTTGCATAACAAAGACATGTGGGGGACAAGCAGTGTGCAGATGTGACAAAGTGCTTTAGAGAGAATAGAAGCTAATTTAATGCAATAACGGCACAGAGCATCTGGCAAAAAGTCATTGAATTTATTGAAAATAAAGACAAAAGATGTATAATGAATCGGCAGAAAGAAGGCAGAAAGTAGTCAGAAATGATGAAGGAAAGATGATGTCCAAAATATTGTCTGGCCTGACACAATAATTGGTGCAACCTCCCTAGATAATAGTGTTTTATGGAGGTGATATGTCACATGATTACACACCATGTTTGCAGACAAAATATACCAACTGAAGAACTATCTATGTGTCTAACCCCAAGGGGTGGAGCTGCTTGCCAGGACCCCTGCAAAGGAGGGATTGCAACTTCTATGGGGATATATTTCAGTTGGAACCACCAGAAGCTATATGGAATGGTACTTTCCATTAACCAAACTTTCCATTAAAGCAGGACTTGCCCTTTCAGGTCTCTATGTCAGAATATTAAATTAAGACATTCCTACTCACTAACCAGCAGAGATCTTGCCCTGCAAATGTCGCATGCCAAACCTTTAAAGTGATTTTGCAAGAAAAATTGCTGTCTAAAGTCTAAATCTTTAGACCCCAGAATGTAATACATTATTACATTACAGCCTCTGCAGGATACAGGGCTTGTCTGTTCTCATTTACTGTCCCCTACTCAACAGCATGAAAGCTTTCTGATATCAAGTCTGTATTTGGACAGCACAGTGACCGTACAATTGTCCCCAGTTGTCAGTGTTATACATATTTTACCTGATATATAGAAAATCATACTTCAGTGTACTTCAACTTTTATGGATTGTGCAACACATAAAATATTTGTCAATTTTGTGATCCAAAATTTAGTCTTCGCTCTTGGTTTCTAACTTTGGTTTTTGGCAAACTAAACCCCAACTGATTGTGTGGAGGGTGCCAATCTTATTTCTAACCTTCCACCTTGCATTTTGGCACAATCTCATCCTACTTCCCAGAGACTATTATCTCCACTGTTACTATAGGCACCATCTCTCCCTACTATACCTGCTATCCCACAGTCACACTCCCTTCCCAGAGACTATTATACGACTGTTACTATAGGCACCATCTCTCCCTACTATACCTGCTATCCCACAGTCACACTCCCTTCCCTTTCCCACTGCTACTAAAGGCACTCTACTCACTATACCTACTATCCCACAGGAACACATTGTTCCTATAGTCTAATTCCTGTTACAATATTTCCAGCACCCCCTTCCTACCTACAGATGCACTTGTCTCTATTGGACTTAAGTATACATTTCTACATTTCCTCTTCTCTTCCATCTGTAATATTCCATGATATGATATAACACTCCTTCTTGGATGAAGGGAGAAAAACAGCTCATTCAACCATTTAAAACAAATCCAGCTGCCAGAGGTAAATTTGTTTGCCTCTGGGGATATGTAATTAAAAAAAAAAACACCATCTTATAAGTAGACTGCAGATCAAATTAAAATTCAATATAACAGAAAAATAAATAATTATCTTTCATTATTTTTCTGCAGCCTTCATTTATGATTTATCCATGGAAGCAGATGTGTTCCAGCCTTGCAAATGCGCCTGGCTAATTATAGAGATGCGGAGAAGATAACTCAGATGTAGGCTGTCTATGAGCATAGCTATAGCTTGCTCAATTACCTCAGGGTGATAAGTGGTGATGAAGGAGCGTAATCGGACCACAACCCGAGCGGAATGGCCTCCCCACATGTGCCCAGGCATGTATAACGGCAGTAATGGCTGCAATAGAGCTGGGAGCTAGCCATGCTTGCACGCTTCCTTAGGAGAATCTGCCACATAAAATATTATTTTTTTAAAAGCTGTTTAAAAAATGAATATCACAGCCTCAGCAGCATGGGAAATTATATCTCATAATTCTGACACTAGTTTTGTTTCATCTCAAATGTGTGTGAATGCAAAGGCCACACGAATAGGTAGGGTATTTATTGAAAATAATTGGGACAGGGCAATTTTGCTGTCTTATAATAAATATGCCTTAATTCTCCTCATTAGCATAATCGTGGGAGCAGCAAAGAATCATTGGCACTTTAAATGGTTGGTTCACCTTGGAAGTGAAAGAGAGAAATAACACATCCATCCTCCTCTAATTGCCTTCTGAATTATTTTCGAACAAATGGCCCAGTGCTCAGCAGAACATCATTGTTGTTATTGCTTTATTACAGCTGAGAAGCTTTACAGTTATATCTGTGGGGTTAGGATGATACTGGCCCAGGGAAAAGATGTCCATCATTTATGATAATATGTACCATATTCAGCCTACTTCAGGAATCCCCCTAGCCTAGCTGATGGCAAGACCCCATGTAACTGTACCCTTACTAGCGAAATGGGTCAAATTCGACCAGCCATAAAAATGTATACCAAACTGATCTTATTTTCACCCATGCCCACCCAATGTGTAGGAAGGGATTGTCATTACTGCAACTATGAAACTGAGATCTATTTTTGCATATGCATTAGCTTGCATAATCTCACGCTACCTACAGTACATAGACTCATCCATTCACATCCTACTCACAGGCATCATGTAATCTACACAGCCTACACACTATGAGTATACTGTATAATAAGGCACAGCCTACACACAGTAACCATACACACAACAAACAGAAACACAACTTGCCTTACAGATACACATATATGCCTAACACTGTGCAATTTGAGGGTCCAATTTATCCTGCATTTGTAAATGAGACCTACACATTACTGTACACCAAGGCATACACGCTACTCACCAGGTCTGAACTGAGTTCAAACTTTCAGTCTTACCTGGAGCTCAGGGCAGCGCGTCCTTCTCTTCCGGCGTCACTCCCAAGATGGTGGCGCACATAGCCGCCACGTGGGTAGTGTCGCTGGCGCAATGACCTCAGCATGTCAACATGGATGCGGCACCCCGTTTTGGTGGCAAGCTTTGAATATTTAAGGGCACCCAGGATGCCAGTATGGCGCCCAATTATAGAACTTGTTTGCCACGTTCCTGGGTAATTGTTTTCCACTTGATTCTTGTATCTGGACCCTGCATGGACTTTGTTCTGAACTCTTGCTGCCTGACTATAGAACTGTTGCCTGGACTTTGACCTTGATTATTGCCTGATCCTTGTCTGTACCTTGTTTTGGACTTAAACCCCTAAGCTTCCTTCTTGGTCCTGACTATTCTCCCTTGGGAGCCGATAGGCCCCCTGACACAAACACAGTCCCCCACAAGCTGAATAAATAGGCACTGGTTATGGCATCTTACATCAGCCCCTCTGGCATTTACCAGAATCTACTGATCCAAAACTTTACTCACACAGTGGTATACTATAAACACATTTTAAGCCAACAAAAGCTCAAAAGAACACACAAACATTGTTAACACAAGAGCTGGTTTATCTTTGAAGGGCATGAAAAAAAAGAAATGTATCTCCAATATATTTTAACTAAAAAAAGTCTACCATTTTTATAAGAAACCTGACTGTATGCAGTGAAATTCTCTCTTCATGTACTGCTGTGAATAGGAATTGTCAGACAGTCCCTAACTGCTGTGCAGGGAAACAATCATACTTATGAACAGCAGAGGGAGCCCCCGCCTTACTTCCCAGCAGTGTAGAACTCAAACAGCTTTGCTTCCCTGTAGATCCCTAAGCAGCCCAGGCCACACTGAGCATGTGCACAGTCTTAGTCTTGCAAAGATGTATAACAAAGTTACAAGATGACAGCCCCCTGTGACCAACTTTGAAAGCATAAATCATTTGTTTGATTAGGCTTGTGGTGCAGTAAGTTCATGTTTAGATTTAGAATACAATATACAGCATGTTTAGAATTATTTTATTTTAGACTTTCCTTGTTCTTTAAGTTAACTTTATAACATGCAACTTTTCAGTTGGTCTTACTTATTGTTTATAGATTTTTTTCATGATTTTCTTTTTTCTTCTGACTCTTTCCAGCTTTCAAATAAGGATCATTGACCTCATCTAACATTCATACACTCTGTAGGGCTAAAAATGTATTGTTATTGCTACTTTTTATTACTCATCTTTCTAGTCAGTCCTCTCTTATTCATAACCCAGTCTCTCATTCAAATCACTGCATGATTGCTAGGGAATTTGGACCCTAGCAACCAGATATAGCCTGAATCTGGGGGTTAGATATAGATACATTGCCTGAATTTGGGGGTAAGACATCAGACACTTGTTGGGTTATATTTTGGGTGCACCTTAGTTTACAGTAATGGATATCTATCTGCTTCTGAATTGATCGATGAGTAACCAGTAGTGATGGGCGAATCAATCCAGCGAAATTCGTGAATTTGCGAAAAAATCGCGAGACGAGTCACATCACTGTTTTTTGACCCGTCAACTAATTTTTGACGTGCATCGTGCCAATTTTGACGTGCGTCTCGCTTTTTTTTACGCCATCGAATTTTCGACCAGCCGAATTTTTGCTGGTGTTTCGCGAATTTATTCGTCAGCGGCGAATCACGGGAACTCACAGCGAATTCGTGTCTGGCGAATAAATTCGCCCCTCAACAGTAACCAGCACATTCATCTCCCTGTTGTATATTTTATGTGTGGATGGTGCTCAAACTGTATGTTTGTGTGCTTGTGGTTCATTTCTCCGGATTCCTTCCGAAAGGTGGCCATACACGGGCCGATAAAAGCTGCCGACAGCTTATTGGCCAGTGTATAGGGCCCTCCGACGGGCTTCACAGATCGATATCTGGCTGAAAGTCAGCCAGATGTCGATCGGACGGGACTAAAAATCCGGTCAGATAGTAGCCGCATCTGTTCATTGATGCGGTCCCCCGATCCGGCCGCCCACATGGCCTCCATTATGATTCGATCGACCTCAAGGTGGGCATATCGGGGAGAGATCCGCTCGTTTGGCGACATCACCAAATGAGCAGATCTCTGCGTGTATGGCCACCTTAAGCACACAGCTTGTCTTCCCCTCTCTCCCAACAATACAGATCTCTGTGCCTGACAATTTATCACCAATACAGATTTTATTTATTATCATTATCTACTTATCGTACACTAGTTTCCCTTTTTTTCTCCCCACACTTGGCCTTACAACTGTGCACAAACAATATACTAATTTGCTCCCCTATCTAATCTCTTTAGATTTAGATTTATTACACTTCTACCGCATTTCCGTTGCTTTTTCTCTGTTTCATTAGATTCTGAGCAATATTTGCTCTGCATTTTCCGCCCCTGTATCCTTTTTATTTGGAACACTGCTACCATACTGTATGTGTTTAATATCACCCAGTACAAACCTGAAAGCAATTCCTGTTATAATCATTACCAAACATATTTAATTGAGCTGGCACAGATCATATTTGATATAACAGTTTAAAAGCTTGCTCATTACACGTTGTGCTGACTGAGCATTTGCTACACTTCTCTGCTTGTTCCTTCCAAGGGAGGAACTGTGAGCACTAGGGTTACGGTGCAAATTAGATTATACTCCCCATCCCAAATAAAAGAGACTGCACTGGACATTGACTCATATGCCTTACCCTAGTAAAAACCAAGCATTTTCTAAAGAACAATGTACAAATGTGAGTCTACATAGGGGCAGATTTACTAAATTCACATGAAGGATTCGAAGTTCGATCGAATTTCCAAAAAGATTAGAATTTTCGAATGTTTTTGAAGACCACTTCGACCAGTGAATTTTGAAAATTCGATCAAATCAAATGATTGGAAAAAATCTATTTGAATATTCGACTATTCAACAGTCGAAGTACTTCCCTTTTAAATTTTTATTTGACTGCCTAGTTCGCCAGATCAAAGCTACCGAATTGGGTTTCATTATTTTTGATCGAATGAAAAAATTCAATCGAATGGTTAAAATCTTTCGAATCGATCGATTCAAACAATTTTATCGATCGATCAAATTTTTAATATTTGATCGTTTGGCCAATCGAATTGCGGAAAAATCCTTCTAATTCAAATTAGGAGAATTTTTATTCCCTAACTATTCCCATGGTGGAATTCGAGGGTTTTTTAACCCTCAAATTCGACCCTTAGTAAATCTGCCCCTATGTGTTCCATTCCCATTGTAAATTGACTAATTATAATCCTATACCTTTTTCTAAAATACAGCCATGGGACCTCTTATCCAGAATGCTGGGGTTTTCTGGATAAGGGCCCTTTTTCGTTATTTGGATCATCATACTCAAAAAATCATTTAAATATTAAATAAGCCCAATAGGATTCTTTGGCCTCCATAAGGATTAATGATGTCTTAGTTGAGGTTCTGTTTTATCATTACAGAGAAAAGGGAAATTTATTTTAAAAATCTGGATTATTTGATTAAAATAGAGTCAATGGGGGGTGGCCGTCCCATAAGTTTCCAGATACCAGATCCCATAGGTGAATTTCCTTTGACTGCATTTCTTGAAGGTATCTGCTCCTTCCTATGGCAATACATAGACGTATATTGGACCCCAGTCTGGATGAATAAAACATTTCTTTTGCCAATAACAAGGGTCATTAAATACCTTTATAAGAAACAGCACCATAACATTTGGACCTCAGCAGAGGATTTTAACCTAAGGGTAAGTCGAATTTCTTTTTTTTAAATGAATAAATAAAGACTCCTTAGGAATTGCTGGTTTCTAAATGATTCCACAAGTCATTTCCTTTAGAAGCAGCTCTTACAAAATAAATTTGCTAGCAAAGAATGATTTTAGGTTGGTGAGATATCTCTATTGTGCACAGAATGAACGACCCGAGGGCAGCCACAGGTTCAGAAAAAGCAGTTTGAATATGGTTTTATAGAAGCTTTTTCTGGAATTCTGAGGTCCTAATTCTTTAAGTAGATAGATCATGCCTTAGTGTAGCTTATTCAGAGAGCTCAGAATCACAGGAAGGACATCTCCCATGGAACCCATTTTATCCAAATAGTCCAATTTAAAAAAAAAATATTTCCCTTTTCTCTGTACCTTGTACTTGATCCCAACTAAGATATAATAAATCCTTATGGGCAGCAAAACCGGCCTATTGGGTTTATTTCATGTTTACATGGGCAGATTTATCATTTGGGCAGATTTATCATTGTTTGAATTTCAAATTTAAAAAAATTCAAAATTCGACCATATGAATAAAAGGGAAGTAAAATCCTTCTAATTCGATCGAATGATCGAATAAAAATAATTCGATCGATTCGAACGATTTAATCGATCGATCGAAAAATTTTTATTCAATCATTCGAATAAGCTACACTATTTTTTATTCTAATTTTATGCGATTGAACTTCGAATTATTCACGTGAATTTTGTAAATCTGCCCCTTAAAGATCCATTTTAGTAGGTACAGGTATAGGACTTATTATCCAGAATCATCGGGACCTGGG
>CM044435.1:120697262-120709822 GCA_024363595.1 Xenopus borealis | reverse complement strand
GCCCTGAAGCAGCAGCCCTCTCCACTCTGACTCTGATATAACCAAATAGAATCATCTTGCCTGCAATAAGGATTAATTGTGTCTTAGCTAGGATAAATTACAAGGTACTGTTTTATTACTACAAGAAAAAGGTAATTTTTAGAAATCTGAGTTATTTGATTATAAAGGACTTAAATGGGTTTCCAAAAAAAGGAACCCATACCTGTACATGTATGGGGAAACCCTTGAGTTAGAAAATATTTAGGAATAATATTTTGCATATATTCCCTAACAACTTCCTAACAAAACAGGTTACAGAATAAAACAATAAGATCAGAGAACTTTGCCTACAGAAGCTTACAATCTAAACTATGCTAATAAACATAAATGGGATAAGAGCTGCAAATTTTCACTTTGTGCCCAGCAACCGATTTCAAACAGTAAATGCTGCCTGCTGATTGGCTGCTGTGGGTTATTAAACCTGGATCAAACTTTGAAACCACCATTACATCCCACCATTATTCTCATGTCTGTCTTTCTTCCTTTTACATGTGAATTCTTGTAAAAACCAAAGCATTCTGCAAGGAAACAAGAGGCTCCTTTTACAAATAGCCTAATGCACAACCATCAGATTTTCTGATTACAGTGCATAAAAAAAGAGACAGGCATAACGGGGGAGCTGAGGGGCTCTTGTTGAGTTTTAACAAGATATAAAATTAAATTTCCTTTCCTTGGCCCAGAAACGATGTATTTTTGCTAGCATAATACAAGCATAAAGGGAGCAGATATATTCACTACAATGGCCCTAAGCTGTAATGAATCTTTATTCACTCGGCAAAAAAAGTTTGTTTTATTTCAGGAAAAGAAACATGACTTTTACTATAGGTACATGACTTGTAGACAAAGAGTTTTTATCACAGCCAGCCTCTAGATAGTGGGACGAGCCAGAACCAAGCCTTATCAGGATGTAACATATGAGTCTGATGCAGGGTTTTGCATTTAATTGGATGCAGCAAAGAAAACCATTGCATCTGCAGAACAGTCTGGGAAAAAAAATAATACTTTTTACAGGATAACAGAGGTCAAGTAAAGCTTTGTGACACAACAAATGGCCTGTATAATATTTATATATAATGTTATTATTAACAACATGATTTTCTTTCTCTCTCAGCAGATATTTCCACTGATGCATGTGATCACATCATTATCTATATTTACACATTAGGATTATCTTTCATTATGCAAAGGTGTCAAAAAACCATAACATGACTAAAAAATATAAATGCATTCCATGTATTAAAGGTTGTAGTTGAGTAAATACTGTATATTCCATGTAGTATGGGCTGAAGTTGAGTAAATGCATCCCATCTACTACAGGTAGTATGTATTTTAGGCTGTAGTTAAGTAAATGAATGCCATACACTGTGGACTGTAGTCGAGTAAATAAATGCATTAAGGTATTAAGGGCTCTAGATGAGTAAATGCATTCCATGTACTATAGGCTGTAGATGAGTAAATGTATGCCATGTATTATACGTTATAGTTGAGTAAATTAATTCCATGTACTACTGACTGGACTGTAGTCGAGTAAATGTATTCAATGCATTATGGGCTGTAGTTGAGTAAATGTACCCCATTAATTATAGGCTGCAGTTAAATAAATGCATTCCATGTACTATAGGCTTTAGCTGAGTAAATGCATGCATTTACTCAACTACAGTCCTTAAAGGGCACCTGGTGGGTAAAAATGTTATCCCCAACCAAAGTTGCGGGTTAATAGAGTCTGCATTCCAGTTGAGGGATAACAGCTGTTTTTTTTTAAAAAAAAAAGACCCCCTGCCAGCACTAAGCTACCCCACCGGGAGGGAGCTCCCAGTGCAAGCAGCCACGTTGTGTCACTCGCATACGCATATCGTGCAAAATTAAAACTACTGTTATCCCCAACTGGAATGTGGGCTCTATTAGCTTGCACCTTTGGTTAGGGATAATGTTTTTACCCAACAGCTGCCCTTTAAAGACCATAGTTGAGTAAATATATACCATATACAGTGATGGGCGAATCTAGGCAGATTCGCCTAAAAATTTGCGAATTTCTAGTGAAATTCGCAAATTGGCGAAAAATTTGCGAAACGACGTGCTTCTTGCTTTTGCGCGTCGCATTCGACGCATCGCGTCATTTGCAGCGCACGCCACGTCATTTTCTGCGCACACGGCATCATTTGCGGGTCTCGTTTTTTTTTGTCAGGCGAATTTTTGCCAGGCGAATTTTTGCGGGCGTTTCGCGAATTTATTCGCCAGCGGAGAATAAATTCGGCCATCCCTAACCATGTACTATGGGCTGTATTTGAGTAAATATATTCCATGTATTATAGGCTATAGTTGAGTAAATATATGCCATGTATTAAAGGCTGTAGTTAACTACTGTAAATCCATTCCATGTATTATAGGCTATAGTTGAATAAATGCACATATTAAGCACTGTATTGAGTAAAGGCATCTCATGCAGGGAAGCAATCCCATAGAGGGCTCCACATTCATTTGATATTCTGCTCCATACTTATTTAGTAATGACATGTATTCTTCATGGCTGATTAGAAGGCAGTATGGAAGAATTAAACTATGAGGAAGGGCTTTCAAAGTTAGAGTTGGAAAAAAGATTCTGTATGATTTTATGGACTTTTGTCTTTTTTAGGTAGACTGTCCTATTGGTTCAAAATTGAACTATTCATCTACTAATGCTCTTCCTAAAAGGTTTGTTGGGGTATTTGCAGTTGCAGAAGTAGCAGCAGCCCCAGAAGTACTGTAGTTTCTACTTCTCTTCTATAATTATGTACAAGCCAGACCACACATTTCCTACTCATTTAGTCCATATGCCAATAGCTCAAATGAAGGCAAAATCAAGCCATCTTTAACAGTGCCGGGGCCAAGCCGACCGGGCGCCCTAGACAACCCGGCCAGCTATGTATGCCCCCCCTTAAGCGTGCATGCTAATAAGTGTGTACACATGCACGGAAGTGCACACGAGGTTTCTTGAGTAGTTGCTGGCCACGGGGATCTCAAGATGCACGTGTATCCACAGAAAAGTGCAGGCATGCGCAAAGAGATAGAAGTAGAAGAGGAGATAGAAGTAGTGGAGGATGCAAGGGTCTGAGCTACTGTATGCAAAGGTGGTAGAAGAGGTATGTGCCTGGCGCCCCTCCACCTTTGTACCCTAGGCATGTGCCTCTTCTGCCTACCCCTTGTTCTGGCCCTGGTCTTTAATATACAGCAGGTTTTACAAACAGGAATTGGTTACCCTGAAATTGTAATTGCTTCACTTCGTTTTCCTCACTACAACTGAGGAACCACTATCAAGTTTAACCTTTTGCCCAGATCAATCCTATCTAACTAGATGATCCACAGTATGAGAAAAATTGAATTACTGCATGCCATATCTCTATATGCGCTGAAACAATATGAAGCAAATTATTCCACTAACCTGATATATATATATAAAATCAGTTTGCGCAATATCAGAGAGAAAAATGCATGTGGGCTTTAGGGAACGTAATGTAATTTGTGTGCGTGACACAGCCATGTATACAGACAGTCACCGGAGGACATAATCTATTCTTCTTCTTGTTCTCATTCTATCATATACTGTGTGGTCAATCTGCTTTAAGCCTAAGGATAAAGGCAGTGGTTTTGCAAGCACTATGGGACTATAACTGGGGAAGCACCAAATGCAGGATTCGATTTAGGATTCGGCCAAGATTCGGTCATTCGGTATTGAGCCGAATCTTTGACAAAGGATCCTGGATTCGGCTGATTCCTAAAATAGTGGATTTGGTGCTTTCCTAAAGATAACATAACTTCATCCAGTGAAAACCACCTACAGAAGAAATCAGCAACCTCTACCTGGGAGTTGCAGTTGCAGAAATGAAACGCTGGCCTATGACAATCGCGAATCCGTTACAGGCCTGGAAAAGTGGAATTCTGTCAACTCGGTGCTATCATTTCACCTGCCAGAGCCTCTCCAATCACTCATATTATTCTCTGAGCTGATGTATGAAAATGTATAAAACACCACCTGACTGATGTTCTAACCTCAAAGGATGAGCTTTCTTACTAATGACACAAAATAGAGCATTATCATTCCACTTTGTGCGCTTCTTTCAGTGGTTGCAGAATGTAATCCTGATTACCCAGTAAGTACCAATTTTCCAAGATTTCTTCTGTTTCAACTGTATGGTCTAAATGCCAAAGTCTGCACAGTTATTTCATGAAATTCTTTATCATTCAGAACATACTGAAAGAGTTTTCATTGGGGGTTGAGCACCTGTTGCAAATGTTTATATGAGATGCGTTGCATTTGCTGGGGAGCATTAGAACATTCAAAAGGCTTGAGAAACAAATAGATAATCATATCTCCAACCCCTTATCTCCCAACCATCCCTGTAATACTGATACTATACAAAAAGGGGCACGTAGTCCCTCCAGTGTTGGACTGAAGTCATTTACTGCTGTAGATCCCCCAACCACATCACATGTCAACCCACCCTGCCAATTGCCTCTTGTGGTTACTACCCCACAATTCAGAAAAAGCCCCACTCCAGCAGCAGTCAGTGGCAGGTAGGATGCAGCAGGACCAGCCAGAGGGGGCCCAGCAGGATTGGGGCCCACCAGGATTTTTGTAGGGATGTGGGGGGATCCAGTGGCCCAGCCCAATTATTAATAACTGAAACAAGTATATCACCAATGTGTAGAAGGGACATGGGCAGAGCAGGGGTATAGATCACATTTCCATTTAGAATATTTAGAATGCAAACATGTTTTATTCTAAAAAGAACCTGACTTGTTTGAGGTCAGATATTTGGAGATGCTTCTATGGTATGAGCACCTCACGCTGTCCAGTGTCCATGATTAACCTTGTTACCTCTCTCTGGCATTCAAGTACTTTGTTTCCTTCTATCTGATATATGAATTCCTTTTGTATTAAATCCCATCCCTATGGGAAATTACCTCCCACCCCCCTCTCTTTCTTTAGAATTGAAATTCAACAAGAGTTGCTCACTATATTGGATGAAAAAGAATGTTTCGCTCGCAAAAGCCAATTACCAGTCTATCCACCTAATTTTCCATTGATCCGTTAGTGTGATTCATAAGCTAAAATTTACTGATCATTTCAGAAAAAATAATAGAAAACAGTACATGGGGCCTTACATATAGGCGCAGTCATTACTCCAATAAGCAGAGCACAGAAATTCAGATTGACAATTAGAGTGGAGGGGGAGAGAGAATTGAAATTAGGAATACAATTGTGCTGAAGAAATGGAATTTCATCTGCTATTTAAGGCAAAGGAATATAGCAATTTGTATTTTACAGGGCTTCATGGGAACAGATTGAAAGGTCTTCTGCTGCCTGTCATGTGGCTCAAATATGTTATGCTAAAGAATAGAATAGAATAGAAGTCCATGTCTTGCCTACTCCCAACCATTTGGCTGCTTACGTAGGTTACAAAGCTGCAGCACCTTAAAATTATTTTCTTTAGCTCCAACTGGGTCAGAAATTAGTAGATATATTTTGCCACCATCAGGGACCTCAAGTTCTTTATAGCCATTTAACAAAACACATTTGCTGTTCATCTGGGGTAGGGCTGTTCAACTGGAGACTGGTTGGTTGGATGTAGGCCTCCTAGACCTCACAAGCTGGCATTGCCAACAGAAGAACAAGAATATATTTGGTCTGGAAATAATTGATATATATATATATATATATATAGTGGCATAAAGTAGCGACACTCACAGGTTTTCTCATTAGGTGCAAAAAAAGAAAATTTATTATACTCGACGTTTCGATCCCACACAGGGATCTTTGTCAAGAGATATCAGGTGAACAATGAATTTAGAGTAATTTATCTTATCCAATGTTAATCTGGTTCCTGACCACAGAGTAAATAGCTGCCCTACTACTGTATATGGAAGCAACTGGATGCACTGCTGAAGGGCATGTGATCAAAAACAGTGCTAAAAAGTAAAAATACCATCAAAAAAGCCTTACACAATTTGTGTCCACATGGCAACCATAGGAGATGTGGGCATAAAACATGTAAAGGCTTATTTTGATTGTATACATTTTTTTTTACCTTTTTCATCACTGTTTTTGATTACCTTTTTTTGGGGTTTCTAGTGCTCGCGATACCCAGTTTTTGTCATAATAGTTTGTCTGCTCCCTCAAGCTAAGGGGCTGGAGCACCTGGACCACTGTGTCTACACTGGTGAGTTTGTAAACCTTGCGCTTACCTTTTATTTTTGTTTATTATTGTCTCAAAACAAACCTAAAAAAACAGGATCCACCCAGTTACTTCATGTTCACGCCTGGCAAGTATCCTAATTAATGCAAGACAATTGCATGTCTTTATGCAGAGTGGGTGGAGGTTAAAGTTATCCAGGGGATTCCATGGGCAAGACTGCAGAAAGAACAGGATATGGTCCAAAATGTTTAATCAGCGAAAGCAAAGCCCAACTAGATATAAACTAGCATAAACAAATGTTTTTAGTTCTGCGGAGTATCCTATTCTTCCAAAAGCTTATTACTTAGTGCCATGCCAGACTGAAATCAAGGGAAGAGCTTGTTACTGTGCCGTAACACTTTGAGCATCTCCTCCCCCCCCCCTTTCAGATACCAATGTATTTCCTAAGGACAGTTAAGCATCAATGTCTTTGTCAATCCCTTAGGGAATGCATGTTTCTGCTCCATAGGGATGGGTGAGGGAAAAAAACAATATATGTAACCTTCCAGGACTGCTCATTAGCATCCAACTGGAGAAAAAACACTTAAAACAAACAACAGAAAAATGGTGTTAATTTTTCAAATTTGAGAATTAATGTTCCTGAAATAATAAGACTTTATCCGCCATGCATCATTAAGAAGACAGTAAATTCAGCAAGAAATTGATCACAGCATAGTAAGAAGACAATATGTCCACTTATAATTAAGTCCAGCAGGATGTATACAATGTCCCTGAAGGGCACTTATTCAGAACTGGACTCATTTCCACCTTAGTCTTTGTATATCACACAGATCAAATGCAACTTCTCTGTTTTCTCTAGGGATCCTCTCACACTGCAATCCGCTCCAAATTGCAGGGGGATATGAGTTGACTTCCCAAACGGCTTATGTTTGGGTTATTTGACAATGTCACATCACATTAGAAGAGAACTGTAATATGTCAAAGACATGAATGTTCTAAAAAGTGTTCCCTAAAGGAACCAGCCTAACTGCTGCTACTACTAATACTATTTCCTGGGATTCATGGACTACAGCGACCTCTTTGCAGATAACCCATTCAGTCTCTGGATTTCTGCATTTAAATAGAAAAAAATAATTTTCTCCATCCATGTTTGGATTATTGATTGTACAAGAGGCTTAAGGCTCATCATTCCCATTGGTTGCTTTATATAGTGTTCATATGACTGGATGTTGCACTGGACTGTGAAAAGGAGAATGAGCTTGATCTTTTGTACAGGTATGGAATCCATTATCCAAAAAGGTTGTCTCCCATAGACTCCTTTGTATCCAAATAATCCACATTTTTCAGAATAATTTCCTTTTTCTATGTAATAATAAAACAGTACCGGGTACTTGATCCAAACTAAAATATAATGAATCCTTATTGGAAGCAAAACCAGCCTATTAAGTTTATTGAATGTTTAAATAATTATCTAGTATTATTAATACTATTATTAACATGTATTTCTATAGTGCCAACATATTTCATGGGCCCTATAGTAGACTTAAGGTATGAAGATCCAAATTATGGAAAGATCCAAAAACCCAGGGTCCCAAGCATTCTGGATAACAGGTAAAATATCTGTACTATTAGGGGGTTATTTAAAAGTGTGAAAATCCACATTTTTCTGCTTATTTAATTTTAAAAAAGTCTGACCAAACTGGAACTACACTATTTGACCTTATTTAAAATAAAAAAAGCTCAATTTAATCTGATCTTGGAAAAAAGTTATAAAATAGAGCAAAAACCCAAAATGTACAATTGTTATTGGTTTTATTCCCGGATCGCTCTATCTTTTGGATTTTTGCCTGAAAAGTCCAAAATAGTTGGATTTTTGGCTAATTCCAGTGCAGACCACAGAAATTTCCAAATAGGATAGGGACCTTTCCCATTGATTTATATACAACTTCGGCAGGTCTAAGATGGTGGATATTCGGATTCTGACTTTTTGCATGCTCGAGTATGATAAATATTGAAAAATCTGAAGGTTTTTTTTCCACTAAAATTCGTATTTCGTAGTAAAAATATAGCATTTTTAAAGTTTTTAGCATTCAGACTTTAATAAATAACCCCCTTAATGTACTGTTTTTTTTTTCTAATGGTCTTATTATCTACAACATTGCGTGTCCCCTTCTGAACTTTGGAGAGAAGTAACTAGATTCTTTAATTCTAGATTAAAGACAAACATACAGCCCTCTATATAGCTATCTATCTATCTATCTTTCTATCTATCTATCTATCTATCTATCTATATATCTATCTATCTATTGTATATATATATATATACTGGATATAATAAGCTTTCTTCAAATCCTTTGTAAGACCCAATATCCCGAGGGACAAAGAAATTGGTGACTATTGTTTGCTGCTTCCAAGAAAGCTTTATTTAAGCATTGGTTACAGAAAGATAGCCGACATCATTTCATTACTTAATCAACTTAGTTGGCAAGAAGCTATCAAAGCAAAAACAGATGAAATCAAGGTCAAGCAGTCGTTTAGAACAACATGGCAACTTTACTTTTAGAGATTTGACTACAAAAATAAAGAGCAAATCTTTAAGTTACTTCATATCAAAATTTATGTATATTTAGGGAAACAATGATTTACTTCTCTGTTGTTAGTTTACATACACTGGGCATATACATATAGTTATGTTAACTGTTTATATTAATTATTTAGTTTATTTGTTGATTCTGTATAATTTCTTTTTATTTTCTTATTTATGGAGGACTGGTTGTCTATTTCTTCACACTTATTATATTTGTCTTTTGTGATTGCATTTCAATATGTGGTGCATATCTTAAATTCTGCTTGTTTTATTATTGTAAAACTTCAATTAAACATTTGAAATACAAAATACATTTTCAGCAACTATTGTCTACCCTTCACAAAGTCTGATATTGTCTGATGTCTATTACACTTTTGGGAAACTCCATTTAGATGAACCCTAAATAGTAACCTTGAATACTTTTGCCTTTTATGGGAATGATAGAACACTGAAGATAGTATCCTGTGCCATTGGCCTGTGACAATAAATAAGCAATGACTATCAAATTCAGGTGGAATCAGCATTAATTCAATATCATTCATCATTCTGCAAGAAACATCTATTCAGACTCACTGTCTGATCATACATTGTGCACTATGCATGAATATTATTCAGGCAGTGTATATTACCTAAGGAGGAGCTATATGATCCATCAGACATAATATAGTACAAGAGATAGTACAATTTTTCTCTTTTTTATCCCCATACACTAAGGGGCAGATTTATCAAGGGTCGAATTTCGAGGGTTAAAAACCCTCAAATTCGACCCTCGAAATTTTCCCGAAGTAAAATCCAACGATATCGAATTCATAGGATTTTACCTCTGTTCGATATATCGAATGATCTAATAGCGATCATCCGATTTCATGAAAAAAATGTACAAATTCATCAGATTTCTGGAAAAAATATGATTCTTACTTTTTTTTGAGAAATCGGATGATTACTATTCGATCAAAAAAAAACTTAGAAAAAGCCTATGGGAGCTTCCAAATATAGCAACTCGGTAGGTTTAATCTGGCGAAATAGGCAATTGAATAAATTTTTAAAGAGCAAGTACTTTGACCATCGAATGATTGAACGATTTTCTTATTCGATCGTACAATTTATTCAAATGAATCATTCAATTCGATCGAATTTAGAAAATTCGATGGTCGAAGTAGTACAAAAAGAAAAGTTTTAATCCTTCACCCGAGCTTAGTAAATCTGCCCCTAACTCTAATTGGCAAAACCAAATATATTTAAAACTCCAACTTGTAAAACCCTTTAGGAAAATTCTATACCTAATCCAATTGGAAATAATCTTAGATCAGTGGTTTCCAAAGTGTGGGCTGCCTCCTTTTCTTTAATTGGGCTGTGTTCTGTTACATGTATGGGATCTGTCATCTGGAAACCCATTATCCAGAAAGTTCCAAATTACAGAAAGGTCTTCTCCCATAGAGTCCATTTTATTCAAATAATCCAAATTTTTGAAAATGATTTCCTTTTTCTCTGTAATAATAAAATGTACCTTGTACTTGATCCCATCTAAAATATAATTAATTCTTATTGGAATCAAAACCAGCCTATCGGGTTTATTATGGTGCAGATTTACAAAATTTTTGTGAAGAATTCGAAGTTCGATCGAATTTGCATAAAATTTTAATTTTCTAATATGCAAATTAGGCAAATTCGACCATTGAATATTCGATTCCAAATAATTCGAATCTTCTACTAAAATTCAATTTGAATATTCGACTATTCAATGGTCGAAGTACTATTCAACCACCTAGTTCGCCAGATCCAAGCTGCCGAATTGGGGACCATTATATTTGATTGAATAAAACAAATTTGATTGATCTATAAAATCGTTTGAATCAATTGATTCAAACGATTAAATGATTGATCAAATTGCGGTAAAATCGAATTTGAAGGATTTTACTTCACATGGTCGAACTTCAAATTTTTTTAATTCGAAATTCAACCAATAGTAAGTCTGCCCTTAATGTTTACATGATTCTCTAGTATACTTAAAGGATAAAGATCCAAATTACAGAAGAAACCCCAGGTCCAGAGCATGCAAGAGAACAGCTCCCATGCCTATACTGTAAAGCAAGATGGTCACAGTACAAACACAGGAGGATGACATTGAGACAGTAGAATAAAATGTTAATAGTAATACAAGATGGCAAAAGCAGAGCAAGATACACACAGTAGGAACCCATCTACTCTACCCTGGTGACATGGAGCAGTAATTGTGGGGACCCAGCCTGAAGACAAGTTAGGGTGAGAACTGGAAACCTTTTTATTGCATCTGAACATCCAGCTTGTATTAGTCTTCCGCTGCAAAGCAATGAAACCATTAGCAAATACTTGATTGTCCCAATGATATTTCTTGTAGTTGACTTATTGTACCATGCATTAGCCTGTTGATCTTAAACCAGGGAAGATTTTGTATTTTTTGGATGAAATTTCATGAAGGTGTTGCTTTATGGTAGCACAACATCTATTGTATAATGTGACATTGTGACTCATGCAGATTCATAGGCAGAGCATTGTTTAATAGCAAAGCTGCATTAGGAAACTCTGGAACTATTTAATGAGAATGTGTGTGGGCGATAAGAAAAGCAAAAAAAAAAATGTAACTTTCAGCAGCCTAGCAAACACGTGAGACAGAAAACTACTCTAATTAAGTATCTGTTTAAAGATGAATAGGGTTATAATGATAGATTATTAGAATAATAATGATACATTGCTCGCAAACTTCTTTAAGGAACGGAGGAAAATACTGGAGCCTCACAAAATAAATTTGAATACTTCTAATTGCATACCATGTCCCAGCATCGCCACGTAGGATTCTGAAGCACAACTCTGTGAATTCAAAAGAAACTAGGACAAGTTATAGGGAAAAAAAATTCAATACCTCTGGGGATTCGGCAATATACTGGAGGGAAGGGTATTACAAGGAAAGAAAGTGTCAGAACAAGAAGCAGTGAACTGAAATAAGAAAGGTACATTTATTGTAAAAGCATGTAGGTGATAGCTTAAAGCTGGGGCAGGATACCGTGCCAATGCTCTGTAGATCAGGAATGTGTAACCTGTTGCCTCCCAAGCTTTATCTAACTACAACTCTATGGACTTTTATGGGAGTCCTAACAACCTTTAGCCAAGCCAGGATTTGTAGGGAGGCTACAAAGGCCCTGGCCTAGGGTAGCAAAATATTAGGGGCGGCCTGATGTCCAGCTGCTTTCCTGGGAGCACTGGGGAGCGCAGTTCTGGTATGGACGCTAGGGTTGCACGTCCACTAAATCCGGAATTGCCCTTAGACATTTCTCAGGGTTCCGTATCAGCCATAAAAGGGGAACTTTAGATTCTTCAGCAAAACAAATGAACAAATTGTTGCTTTTATTTATGGCTGCCTCCAAAAAAAGGTTTATTTTATAACTGGTTAAAAAAAGATTGTCCCTCAGTTACAGTTACATAGTTACATAGTTAAAGTCGGGTTGAAAAAAGACCATCAAGCCCATCAAGTTCAACCCCTCTAAATGAAACCCAGTGTCCATACATACACACACTGACACTGACCCCAGAAATAATTTCTTCCCTTAATCAACTTAGTTGGCAGGAAGCTATTAAAGGAGAACTAAAGCTTAACTAGAGAAGTAGGCTAGAAATGCTGTACACTATGTTTTGGGCTTCTGTACCAGGCCAAGGTGACCATAACTCTTTAGCAGGGACGATCTGTGCCTCCAAAGTTGCCCCAGTAGCTCCCCATCTTCTTTTCT
>CM044435.1:120637042-120652059 GCA_024363595.1 Xenopus borealis | reverse complement strand
CGAATTCGAGGGTTTTTTAACCCTCGAATTCGACCCTTAGTAAATCTGCCCCTTAATGTAAGAAGATTCTGCATTTTCCTAAAAACCCCAGATCCCAAGCATTCTGGATAACATGTACCATACCTGTATTTGCTGATCATACCCCTGTAAAAAATTACCTAGGACAAAAAAAAATATTACAGTAATGCTGGCAACAAGGTATCTATGTGTTTTGTCCTTGAGCAGTTGATATTCACTCTTGGGTAGTCTAAGTACAACAACGGGTTAATGGTACAGTCCAATTGATTGCTCACAATAGATTGGATAAGGGATGGCTGACTATATTTGATCTTTGGGATTTAAGGGAGAATTAAATAAGATCCATCAGAATCAGAAGGGAAGTAATCTGATATATAAGGTCACCGCACTCTTCGGCAAGACGGGATATTATTGAGGAACATGGCATTACGGATGTGAGTCATTATCAATACTTAAAGAACGTTTAAGTGAATGGATTTGCAGACTGATAATGGCCACGGCACTTTAGTGAATAAACCACAATGTCTTTATGTGTCTGGGCCTAGTAAAGGCATTTCTACTTCATTATCTACCATTCTCTGCCTTCGCATTAACCTCTGCCGCACTAGAAGAGATACAACATGAGCAAGTCTGGACTTTTTTCCCTTTGAAAGACAAGCATTGTCTTCCAGTGCTCGCAGAAACATGTCATTATCAGAAAATCCCCTATTAATATTCATTTATTGAGATTATCTATTATTGGCTGTGGGGCTATCGTTCTCCCTGGGTTTCCATAGAAACCACTGCAGGCTTTCCAACTCCCGAGCCAGTGACTTGTTGACACTGGGAAATTTGGATTTGTGTAAGAAAGCCATTCAGCTATATAGTATCACCTGCATTTAATCTCTAAAAATGAATAGACTGGCAGCTACCTACAGTGGAACCTTGACTTCAAATGCCCATTATTCCTGTGTTTATAGTAGAGTTATAAGGGAGTACTGAAATGCAGAATAACATTACAGTTTTACAAAATTCACGTGAAATGATCGAAGTTCGATCGAATTCGAACAAATTTTTCGTATATTCGGATATTCTAATTTGGCCTCTTCGATCATCGAATACCGAATTATTGAATACTGTAGATCGAATAGATGGAATGATCGTACATTTGATAATTCGATGATCGAAGGAATCAAAATTTTAAAATTGTTCGATCGCCTACTTCGCCAGATTGAACCTACCGAATTGCAATAGAAGCCTATGGGAAGCCCCTCCATAAGCTTCTGAGACTAAGTCCTGCTCGAATACCATTCGTACGATCGAAGCGTGCGATCGTTCGAATCGTAAAAAATTTTCAGATGCTCGAAGGAAATTTTATGATTTTTTTCGGGAAATCGAACGATCGGTATCCGATCGTACGAATTCATCAAGAAATCGAATATCGAGCAAAATGATAGCCTAAAACTATTCGATAAGCATTCGATGGTCGAATGCTTATCAAATTTTGAGTAGGATCGAGCCAATTTTGGGGAATAATAGTAAATTTGCCCATTAAGGTTTAAATAATTTTTTAGTAGATCTGAATTACGGGAAGACCCTTTATCCCGAAAACCACAGGTCCTGAGCATTTTGAATAATAGGTCTTATCCCTGTATATATTTTAATATTTATGAACTTTTATGTGGCATGATTTGTTTTCTCACTTCAATAACAATGTTGCCAAATAAAAGAGCTAGGAGGCATTCCTACTGATTCTACTATTTGCACTTGGGCAGTAAACCATGGCAACCAATCAGATGATTGGCTAATCATTGATTGGTTGCTATGGGTTACTGCCCAGGTGCTAATTAGCCCACTGTTCATAATTAAGCCCCATCGTTTTTTTTAGATATAGAGACAATTGCTCAAAATCATTAAATAGCATTAATAATGTTGAAATTACACAATAATTGGTTATAGGCTGAAATGAGGGGTGCTACTTCTTGAGGAAGTCAACTGTTTTTAACACTCATTCTTTGCAGGTAAAGCAAGGTTTTGGGATGTGTAACTACTAGGGAAGGTGTTTGTAACACTCACTGTAGACTACTTAAGGGATTGATTGTGCCTACAAGAGGCTTTTTATGCCCACTGTCTCCTAATGAATGATGCAATTATTGCATATCGAAACTGGAACCTGCCTGGGGCCCCACATCTAGAAACATTAGCACATCTGGAGACACCATAATGGAGATAATTAATTGCACTTGTTGTTAGGCTCTATCTGTACACAACCTAATGAGCTGTTGCTGGTCCTGCTTTGAGTTAATATAATTACTCTATATCCCATTGCCTCATGTTGCAGGCCTCAGAAGGGTAGTAAACGCACAGCCTACTGTATTGTATTACTGGTGTCTCTAGGTATAATATGTAAAAAGCCCATGACATTGTATTTTTAGTCTCTATGTGCAAAGCCCTCTGCCCTGTATTACTGGCCTCTCTGGGGGTAATTATCTTGGATACTATGCACATTGAGCTGTAATATATTACTGGCCTTTACTGCAGTATTAATTGTTGTATTAGCAGTCTCTCTGGAGTAGCATATACACAGCCTATTGAACTGCATTACTGGTCTCTCTGGGGTAATATTTACACAGTCACATACAGCGTACAGTATTAATTGCTCTTCTGTAATAGCTTATATTGCTGGGATGTCTGTGCACATGTATGCATTTATTTACTACTTGCTCATTTACATTACTTATGAAGCATGTATATTTATTATCCAATAATACCCACTTGAACTTGCACACAGACAGATTTTTGTGTTACTTATTGAGCACTAAAGGTGGATGTGGTTTAAAAGGGAGAAGCTGAAAATGACTTTTAAACTTTGCACTTTAGCCCTGTGAATGCCTGTTTCTGTGTGTAGGACCAGACACACTTCTAGTATCTGTTAACCTTAACACTAAAGGGGTTGTTCATGTAGAGAGCGATATTCTGAGACAATTTTCAATTGGTTTTAATTTTTTTTTATTATTGGTGATATTTGAGTTATTTAGCTTTTTATTCAGCAGCTCTCCAGTTTGCAATTTCAGCAATCTGGTTGCTAGGGTCCGAATTACCCTAGCGACCATCAATGGATATGAATAAGGGACTGGAATAGGAATAGGAGAGGGTCTGTATAAAAAAAGTAGGAATTACAATAAATGTGTAGCCTTACAGCGCTTTTGTTTTTAGATGTCAGTGACTCTCATTTGAACACTAGAAGAAAAAGGCAAATAGTTAAAAAAATAAACAATGAAGACTAATTGAAAAGTTGACCTGAACTGGCTGTTTTATAACATACGTACTAAAAGTTAACTTCAAGGTGAACCAATCCTTTAATTTTGTTAGTGACTGGCAGTTGTGAATGCCTTAAAGAAGTGCAATACTAATCTATCATTTTGTGTGAAATTTGGATGAAAAACAAACATAAAGAGTTAAAAAGATATCATTCACTCATTATAGTTATTATTCTCCAAAAGATAGCCTTTCAATCAGTGTTGGGTCAAGTCGGCTGGGCGCTCTAGGCAACCCGGCCGACTAAGCCACACTCCCCACACCGTTAGCGCATGTGTGGAAGTTGCGGGGGTGCACATGTGCAGAGGAAAAATTGCTGCCACAGCTTCTGGAACTATGGGAAGGCATCAGAAGAGGTACGTGCCTGGTACCACTCTACCTTTGCACCCTACCCATAGTTCCAGCCCAGCTTTCAATTTGTAGCCTCCCCAAACTTAAATGTTAGCCTCCACTAGAGTCCTGCATCGGGTCGGGTATCCACAGAATACCGCAAAAGTGGTCCGGTTTCGGGCAATTCCCATTTCGGGTTATGGGTTTGGGTTGCCGGTTTCAAAAAACTGACCTGCGCAGGACTCACCCTTACCTGTTACATTTATAGAGTCCTACTTTTTTTTCCAAGCCACTGAAAGATGGAAAATAGTGTATTCTACAGTACCTGTGCCCCCAATGACATGAGGTTGCCTCCTCCCAAGTTAAACCATTACTTCTATTCAATTTTGTATATGGTTAACTTCTGTGAGAAGTACAGTAAGTGAATAGGGAACAGAACAGTGGCATCTCTACATCTTTTGTTGGCGCATTCTTACTGTGTTTTTCCAACTAAGGAGTGACCCATGAGTGTACTATCAAGGTCCAAACCTAAATGCCCCCTCCACTCATGTCTGTTACATTTATAGAACCCTCTGTAGCCCTGCTTTTTATCAAACCACCTAAAGATGGAGAATAGTGTATTGCACAATACCTGTAGCTGGGCATGATCACTCTTTAGTATCTGCAATAAGTTTCTCCACTGAAAGGTGCAAAAGCAGTGTAATATGATACTGTACCCCATGTGCTACTCTTACTGCAATGCCCTGGACTCAGTAAAAATTATTTATGTTTGCCAAGGGCACCAATTTCTCCTAAAGATTGACCTTTTTGTTTAAAAATGCACATACAGATGCAGTCACTTGGATTTGTAAGTTAAATGCGTCATGACTGTGTTATCCAAAGTTATCTTAACTCATTTAATGCATTTAACCTTTTAATTAGCATACCAAAGCTCCATTGTTTTCAATGGTGAACTCTTTCATTGGATGGAATGCTGTGACACAATATTCTGTGCTAAGTGGGATAAATGGGATAAATGAGTTAAGTCACGACGCATTTAACACACAAATCCAAGTAATTGCATCTGTATCCCTTAGGGTTCAACCTTATTATGGCAGGCCTAGAGCAAATCACAGATCCAAGTTATTCTGGCACCTAAGGCAAAATTGCTAAATATCTCTTTGTAAGATGTTACAACACACACACAGCTATTTTCCAACTTTGCCATATGTGCTGGAATGATTTGGATCTGTGATTGGCTCTAGGACTGCCATAACAGGTTTCAATAAAGATGGTTACTCAGAGCAGATAATAAGTAAAAAATATATACATATACCTCATTTCTTTACATTTATAACTCCTAATACCCCCCTTTAAATTTTGGGTGGTTCACAAACTGGCAAATTAAACTGTGCAAGAATCAAAGTATTCTTGTAACTGTATCAGGCAACACTGGAGAGCCACCTTGCATATAAAGTATGTTGATGGTATTCACCATGTAATACTGCAGTGCTGTCAAATTCAACTAAGCCAGTGCGGACATAATTGGTACTTTCCATGTTTCCTCTTGAGCATTAGATTTTCGTGTTCACTTTGGCTTCCATTTCCATTCTCAGAAAATAAAGACATCATACCAACTTTCTTATGCAGTCACACATGGTACATCACTTTATTTATCTATGTAGAAAGGCGTGGGCCTATAGCGTAAAATATGTCTTTGTTGTTATGAATCAATAAATGGGTCCCTAGCTGCCATCAGTATCAAGAACTGTTAATCTAGTAAACATATACTCTATACATTATTTCCTTGTTTATCTGAGGACCCAACAAAAAGATCCAAGGTCAAGGTTAGCCCTGAGTATTGTGATGTGCATGGGGGTGAGCAACCCTTGGGACCCCCTTACCCAGCCATAGCACTTTTCCCCATTAAAAAGTTACCTGCATCTCCAATGAGACAATGCATATACATATATCAATAGTTTAATACATACATCAAACCAACAAAAATACTTATTTAAAAAAATATTTAGATGAGGTCACAATATATGCTAGGAAATGTTGCAAGAAATGCAGCACAAAGCATGATCACCTCAATAAATGTTTTACTTTATTTTTTGTCAGCTGTATTTACAGCTTGGTTCACATGAATCTTTTATTAAATAATGTATTTACTCATCTGCTGGTAATTTAGAGAGATCAAGATATGAATGAAAGTGGTTTCAGTAAAGGGCTTTAGAATCTCTAGCAGATTTTTTACTCAAACCAAATTCGATTCAGAATCATTTTAAATATAGACTTAATAATCTTTTTCTCCCTCTACCTCTCCATATATTTCTATCTCTATTTATCTCTGCCTGTCTGTATATCTCTGTATTTAATTTTGCTGGCAAACTTATTATCATTATGAGCAATATTAGACTGATCTGTGGGTAGTAGTGATGTGCAGGTCAGGTAAAACTAAACCCCCATCCGACCCTAACCTGAAAAACCTTAAGCCTCACTAAACCCAAACCCACAAAATGTTGCCATTGTAGGACCTGCACCCAACTTGTACCCACCAGTGATTCTTTTGTGCTCCTCGTCCTGCCACACCCACTCCGTTATGTCAGAGACTGGGGTGGGCATGTGAATACCTGTGGAACTGTGGGCTGGGTCAGGTGTGGGTCCTCATGAGTTGGGTTAGGGTTTGGGTGCAGGTTGAGAATTTCAAGACATGCACATCACTAGTACACACATCTTCCTGAGCTGTAGGCTATGACTGTGCATGCCTCTGGTTCCAAGACAGGGAATCTTTAGAAGAGTCTGCTTCTCCAGTTTTACCAGCACCCAACCTTAATTCAAACCCACCCAACCAGGGGTCAATAGAGTATTCATACTTGGATAGAGAACTGGCTTAAAGATAGATTACAGAGAGTGGTGGTAAACATCTTCTACTTGGACCAGTGTTGTTAGTAGAGTACCGCAGGGCTCTGTACTTGGCCCTTTGCTTTTAAAATTGTTTAATGACCTGGATGTGGGCATTGAAAGTACTGTTTCTATTTTTGCTGATGATACTAAATTGTGCAGAACATTAAGTTCCATGCAAGATGTGCAGAGTGATTTGAGTAAACTGGGAAACTGGGCAGCAAACTGTAAAATGAGGTTCAATGTTGATATATGCAAGGTTATGCATGTTGGCAGAATAATATGAATGCATGTTATACTCTAAAGGGCAGTGTGTTGGGGGGGGGTCCTTAACTGAGAAGGATCTAGGGTTTTTGTTGTAGATAACTAGTTGTCTAATTCTGGGCAGTGTCATTCTGTGGCCACTAAAGCCAATAAAATTCTGTTTTGCATAAGAAAAGGCATAAACTCAACCTTTACATCACCATGGGTAGCCAGTAAATGCACGTATTCTTGCATATGCTTTATTCCTAACTTCAATTTCTGTATGTTGATTCAAATTATTGTATCTACTGTATGTATCTGCTTGGTTTTATGGGATAAAACAAATTTAAAAGAAATACGCAAAACCTAGAGACTATTAATCACTTTCTGTCACATGTGTTTGGGTCATCGTGTGCAGATTGACATCTAGTAAATCAGTTGAATTTATTCAGGAGTCTCATTTGTAGAACTGGGGCCAAGCAGATAGCACCTTAGATGTGTTGGTAACGACAGCTACATCGAATGATGAATGTTGTATGTAGGCTTCGCAGTTGTCTCTCCACCAATAGGTGGCATTTGGAGATCCATTTATTCCTGAATTAAGGCATACCTTAAGGATACCTGTGAATTAAGACCCCATTGCCCTTTCAATATATGTGATCATTATAAGTTGGTGGTATATCAGTGCTATCTGCTTAGCCTGTATCGTAAACACAAAAGAGTTAGAGCACATCATTTAAATACTTATATACCTCTACATATTTGGCTGTGAAAAGATCCCTCTGTATATTCATACCCAAATGAGTCCCAGTACAATGACAATTTACAACTAACATTTCAACTAACCCCATTCCCAGAAAAAAGGGGTCTAAAGAATTTGGAGCCCCTGAGTGATTATTGCTGTGGAATAGGATAAAGGATTGGGTTTAACCTCTCCACAGCTGGATACATTGCAACTAGATCTCTGCACAGACATAACAAGACTGTCAGACTTTGTTTACATTTGCCAAGAAGCAGCAAATAGAAATTTTTATTACTGGCGTTAAATATTCTCGATCGTTTATTCGATGATTTTATTTTATTGATTTTTTTTTTTAAACAGTGGTCCATGTATAAAGAGCTATAAAATGTACCGATAACCTTTCTGTTCAATCATTTTGTTAAGTAAGGCAGTCTTAACATTCGATAAGGCAAATAAAAAAAAAAATTGAACAATATCAACATGTTAGCAAAGGAAAAGAAAAATACATGGTCTCTCTTTTTTTTGTTCCATAAAACAAGCAAAAGTCAGATCTTTATCTTTGGCTTAGCTCCTCTTGAAATCCCGAACATACATACATATATATTTATATAATTGTTCCTGTTTATTATAGGGCTCATCCTTTCGTTAGTCCTTTAAAAAAAAAAAAAGGCTGACGGATACTGTTAAATAAGTGACACAACAGGCACAAAATGCCCCTTTCATTAATCGAATGCAAGTGTTTTGTCCCTATCTGCCCACTTGGCACACACTCTCTCAACTGCCATTGGAAAAAGAAAAGGCTCATGTAAACGTATCTCATCCTTGAACAGACTTCTTTAATGTCCTTTTGTGTTTTTGTCATTTAAATTAAATCATCCCCTTATACCAAAGTGGAATTAAAACACCCTCCCACTGAAAGCAAAATAACATCTTAGAAAAAAAATTATATCTGGATCTATCAGCTTCATAACTCATCCTAGAGATTGGCAAACTCAAGTGTCAGAGATGTTTTTACCTTGACTCTTTCAACAGCAGCAAAATGTTAAGAATGTTTTAGTTTGCGAGTTTTCATACCTCACATTCCCGGGAGCCAGAAATGGTATATGCACAGGGTCCAGATCCATTAACCAATACATCCATGGACTCGGTGTTGGAAGGTTTGTAGTCCACATAATACTCCTGTAAGGGAGCGTTTATCTGTCTCTCGGACTCTCTGGCCTTTTTCCGGCGCCTCTTCATCATTGAAGATTGTTGCAGTTGTTTCATGCTGGCTGGATAACGTTTCCACGACACATAGATGACTAATAAAATCATTGCCACTGAGAGAAAAAGGGCCACACTTCCAGCTATGATTTTGTGGAATGAAACATGCTCATATTCCTGTTCAGCCATGGGGGTCTGCAGAGCCGGAGAAGGGCTGGAAGTGTAAGGAGTTGATGAGAGACCCTCCAATTTGTATGTGGTAGGCTTGGGTATAAACTGTTGCTTTGGGGGAGGTTTGGTGGTTGGATAAGCTCTTTCAGTGGCCAAGACAGGTGTTTCATTACAGATATTGTAGGTTTCCACTGCATCAGTAACCTTCTCTCCTTGCATGTTTTTGGGACTTGCGCATATCATGATACTTTCCTTGTTCCCCTTAAAGTTTTTAAGCCAGAAAACAAGAGGGCATATTTTTTTGGTGCATTCCCAAATGTTTCCAGAGAGCATAATGGAGGTCAACGATATCCAAGCATTGAGCGTTTCCTGGGTGACATTCATAAGTTTGTTGGAATCCAAGTTGAGTTTCTGTAGGTTTGGGAGACACTGAAAAGTTCCAGGTTCCAGGTTTTGTATATCATTCCCTGAAAGGTCAAGGTTTTGCAGGGCACTCCAAGTCCAGGTCAACCCCTGGCTGATAGATCGTATTTTGTTCCATTGCAAGTAAAGAGAACGCAGGTTGAAGAGGCGAGGGAAGTGAGCAAAGTTCACCTTAGAGAACTGATTGTGCTCCAGGTGGAGTTCCTTAAGTTTCAAAAGACCAGCAAATGCGTTGCGAGATAGACTCCTAAGCCGGTTGTAACCCAAATCCAAAAAATCCAAGTTGCGACAGTCCTGAAAAACCCGAACTGGCACAGTTTTCAGGGAGTTAGAGCGCAGGTGCAGAATTAGGAGCTTTCGGAGACCTTTGAACTGCTCAGACTGAAGCGTCTGCAGCTTGTTGTATGATAGATCCAAATTCCTCAGGTTGGGGACAGGATGGAAGGTGCTGTTGGCCAGGTAGGAAATTTTATTGGAGCTCAGAATTAGTTCCTTCAGTCGTCGGATTCCTTGGAAAGCATCCTCATCCACTGAGCTAATGTAATTGTGGTCAAGATAGAGCCAGACCAGCTGGTTAAGGCCAGAAAATTGGTGGGATTTTAGCATCTTGATGCTGTTGTAACGCAGGGATAGTCCTTGGGAGCCACCTGATATATTCTGTGGGATGTCTCTAAAAGCATGGGACTCACAATATACAATTTTGCCATCGCACCTGCAGTTCTTTGGACAAGTCTTCTGAGCCCCCACAACCATCACTATGATGAGAGCAGGCAGAAGTAGCAATGTTAAACTCATGCCTCTCAGCTGATTCATCGGTTGGAAACCTGCAACATGGCAAAGAAATGTGTATTGAAAAGCCATAAAGCTTAGGAGAGGCATTGACTGAGTACATTCTCTTAATCCCTTTGCTAAACACCCTGGTGCTGTGCGGAGATTAATTGTTTCAATTAAACATAATCAAATACAAACAAGTCAACTTTCACAAAAGCCTCTAACGCAACATACTACAAAGATGGTTTTGCGGCCAGCTAAACATCTCCTATACCCTTATTCCCAGATATGATGGAACTGAGTGATGACCCCATTATGTCGGTGGATGCCAGACAACACATTCCTGATGCCCAGATAGATCATCACCGACTCAAGATAGAAATCTCTACCTAACCGGAGCTCTCCAGCCCTCATGGTAAAACACTAATTGGGTTTAAACTTACAAATACATAATTACTATATTCCCTACCCTTACATTTAATTTATTGTTTCCATTAGTAGTATATAATATACTGTTTGACCAGCAGTTCAATACAAATGAAAGTCTGCTTAAAAATATAATGCACGCCCAATAGGGTACACATAATTAAGATGCTTGTTGACCATATATATATATATATTTATACTACAAGGATTGGTGAGTGCCGATAAGTGGTGAATATATATATATATATATATATATATATATTTGTATCTTAACAGGTAAGATGTGCTGCATGAATATTGAACTGACAGATATGACAGGGTACTTTGAAGTTGACTTAAGCTCTGCTGCTAATGCTGGACTTGGTAATAGAGCACATTGTCAATATTATGCAGGGAAGGAAATACAATCATCTCAAATGTGACTTCTTTATAATATTAAGCCTATACTATGGAAAACACTTGCTCTGGTTTTACCATTTACTTCATCATAAATCTTTATGTCTGAAATGTAATTAGAGCAATGCAGTATGCCTGTGTATGGTTATTCCTAAGCAGAGATCTACAACAAAGAGGGGGAATAAAAGGAGGTTTTGTTAGCTGTGTAACCCTTTCAATGTTCCTTTGCCCTTCTGCCAAGCTTCTAGAAGTTCAGCTCTCCTGCCACCTCCCTTCCTAAATCATCTTGGGCAATTGATGCCATTCGGAAGATTGGAATATCTTTCAACCCTGTTCATTGCACTGGTGCAATTTGGAAAGACACCAAAGTGCTGAAAGGATCCGTAACAGGATTGCAGTAGGGAGGTTGTATAGTATCAGCGTCGCAGGCTAAAAAGAGATTAGCGATGAATGACATTTATTTCATGGATGCAATGTTGGGTATATTAACCAAAAATAAAAACTGTCAGCTGGACTTAGCCCCCAAATGGGTTTGTTGAAAAGAAAAGGGTTAATATGCCAAAACCCAGCTGGGATTTCCCTTGTTGTATGCCACTAAAGAACCGTCTCTCTGACTCCCATCTCTATAACTGTGTAATGAATGCCTGGGATTGAGATGCATGGAAGAATTCTTTGGCACTAGGGCATACGCTTGTGTGTGCCCCAGAATGGCTCCCCACATATCCTTTCACATACACTAAAGCCCAGGGACACTGGATCTGTCTATAAGGCTTCATTGCTGCTCTGCATGAAAAAGGGAGCTGTGAAAGCCACAGATAGCAGTGTGTAACTTGCGCATTGAACAAGGGAGATCAAGTTTTTGCAGTCCTTAATGGGATGGATTTGGTGAGCAGACAGAAGAGTGTGTATGTGTGTGTGTGTGAGGCTGAGCATGTTATCCCATTAGTTACATGCACATAATTGGGCTTTATCAGGCTTCGCATCTAGTTTACGCACCAGCCTTCCTCACTTATTACCCACAGGTGCAAGAACATAGCCAGATACAGCTTATATCTATCTACCTAGCGATAGGTCATATATCTATGCAAATAGAAAGCATTCATGTGCACATGCATAAACATAGAGGTGCATATATTCTAGCCAGAATCATATCTCAGGGGATTTCTAGTGGTTACAGGTTAATACATGTCTGTGTTATGTATAGAGGATGCATCACCTTGTATGCTTAACAGACACAACGGTGGGAAATGAGGCAAATCAAACCTAGCTCGTTCCTATTGTAGACGTCCGTGGACAGGCAGTCTTTGTGTGAAGCTAAGGGAGAAACTTCACTTACCCATCGTCTGTCTCCCAGGGAATCTTTCCTCCTTTCCTTGGGGCTTGTCTTCGGAATGTTGTTTATTTCCACCCCCCCTTCCTTGCCTCTTAATTGCGAAGCAGCAATTCCTTCATGGTATTTCTCTTAAACCATCCTGTTTCCAAATCGGATGCCCCACACCCGAAGAAATAATAGAATTATATCTCATATATACATATATATATAAATATATATATTTTTTTTTGCTGCAAAGTTTTATGTCCCCAGGAAAAATAGCAAGCAAGCAAAGGGGAAAAGAGCAATTGAAGAATTTTAAGGGAATAATTGGCTGATGAGAAGTCTCTGGGATTCCACCAGGATGTCTTCAGACTGTGAATGCTGTAGAATATGAATGCAATATGAAGTAGAGACTGCAGCCTTCAAGGGAAGGTGTAGAACTTCTGTGCAAAATCTTCACAATACCTAACATGCCTTGCCCACTGTCGTCTGCCATCCTTAGGAATCCATCCTCAGTCCCATATCCTCCTTTGTGCAGAACAATGGCTGGTCACCTCAATGGCCGGTACCCCAAGTTTAAAAGAAGTGCAGAGTGGATTTATCCATAGAGCCGTGCAGGTTTACTCTGCTATGTGTCTGTGCTGGAAGCAGCTGTGATTCAAGAGGATTTTTTTTTCTCTTTCCCAGAGACTGCTGATGCTCAGAAGCTTGCTGCTAATGCCCTAGTTTCAGCAATAGAGTGTCCTCTGCTGGAGGAAGGAAAGGAGGCAGGCTGAATCCACAAACAAGCCAGTCTGTCATTGCAATGCAATGCAGAGCCTCCTGCTCTTTCAGAGAATACAATTAACTCCCTCGCCTCTGAGAGCTATTTGTGCCCTTGATGAATGGATTAGACGTCAGAGGTTCCAGTAGCCCTGATTGATTGGAAACGTTGGCCTCACCAGTCTGGTTCCCTTCCACGACTTTTAAAATATATGATTAGATATTCCTGTCATAAATACCCAAGTGTAAGAAAGTACAACAATCATATTAAATGTACAAAAACCGGTGTTGCTCTATGAGCTCCTTACAAGCTGCACAAGGGCTCTGTCTCCTTAATGCATTAAGGCAATGCTTTAATACTACATGCTCCCACACTTTTCCTCGGAAATGCCGATAGCTTGCCCTGTTATTATAAAGGCTGGTGTTCCTGATTGCCTCATTCAGTTCCTGCTGTTCCCCTACACTTCTCTTTGAATCCATTGATGCTGTGAAGGGAAGAAAGGGTATATAGACTAGAAACCAAGAGCTCTTTGCCTGAGACAGTCAGACAGAAAGAAAATGGTTATACCGGGTGCCTGAATAGCATCACTTCTCTCATTTCTGTTTTATTTATTATTATTATACAGTGGCTGACCCAGGATTCTATTTTATTTTTTTCCCCGCTGAATTTACAGATGGACAAAAGCTTCTGGACTGAGCTGAGGCACAGCTTTCCTTCGCTCGGCTTTCAGTTTCTGGAAATGATGCTCAGTAAATATTGAAAGAAAGGATTTGCCTATCTACTGCATGCTATTTCCTTGGTAGAAAAGTCCAGATGCACGACCCATTATCTAAAATTCGTGGGATGGTTTCCCCAACTTTTCTGTAATGTGGGGCACCATGCTGTAAGGGTAATAAGAAATTAACAAAAGCCTGAATGGGTTATTTACAGTAGAGAACACAAAAGGGCAAAAAAAAAAGGCAATTGAAATTTTTTTGGCACTGTGTAAATGACAGCAGACCATGCTTCTTGCCACTGGAATATAACACTGACTGTCTTAGTGAGCTCTGCATTGGTGACGGGCCGAATGCATTTAGGCATCCCACCTCTTACCCATACCCGGTGATGTAACTTTATATAACTTCACCCAACAACAAATCCAGCGTACACTCATCAAAACATTGGAAAGTTGACCCTTTATACAAAGGTAGTATATTGAAATTGATCATTATTGACTTACTTGGCCTATTTACTTCTTTACCCCCTTTGCTTCCTCTGTAGTTCCTCTCCAGCTCTTATTCTTCCCCTAACTTGCATGTCATGCAGGAGCTGCCATTCTCAGAGCCAGTGTCATACCAAGAGTGCGTTAAACCACCACCACCAAAAATAAATCTTTGGTGGGGCCTGGCACACATATCTGCTTCAGTCCGCAACTCTACCCCTTCTGCACCCCCTCTCCCACTGCTCAGGAGGAGAGGATTTTAATGCTATAGGAAGCCTACCGCATTGTCCGGATCCTCTGTTCCCCGGGCCCTCCTCTAGCGACCATGGGTTCTGTTTCCTCTATAATGACATCACTGTTCCGTGTGCTGGATTTTTGACTTGGCACTTAGTATGATTCCCCATGGTATTTCTGCATTCTTAGGTCCCACTGACCTTAAAGTGATACTGACATGTTACTATAAAAATGATATGATTGTGTCAGTATCAAGTAGGTGCTGCACCCTCAAAACCCTCATCACAGCCATCCCCAGCCGACCCTCCGACACTGCTTAAAGATCTCCTGTGGTGTTTCAGTTACGCTGGGCTGGGGGGTGGTGTGATCCTTCCATAGGCCAATTACAAATAACTTCACCCTATGGAATGATCACTCCAGCCCAGCGTCACTGAAACGTGCGGAAGATCAGTTAGTAGTGTCAGTGGGTTGGCTGCACAAAGGTTGGGGGTGGATTTGAGGGGAAGTATTGCAGGTGCAGCACCTATTTGATACTGACACGATTCTATGATTTTTATAGGAACGTGTCAGTATCGCTTTAAAGAGATTCTGACACCTGAAG